>WSFP011391195.1:0-28053 GCA_009831015.1 Picea engelmannii | reverse complement strand
GGTGGAGTGGTAAGAAATGGGGTTTCTTTAGGGAGTTGGATAAGATTGCGCAACTTGGGAAGAGTAGGACATTTGTTAGTGGGGTGTCCTTCTCTTTCGCATAGTGCGCAAGGAGGTTGAGATCGGGGAGGGAGTGGGGCGCTAGGCCCATTCTACCTTCTTCTACCCCCAGTGGTAGTGGTGTTGCCTCCAGTTTGGGGTGAGGGTGGTGTGGCAGGAGCCCGTACTGGGATCTACATCGGTAATCCATTTGTCTGAGGAGGGAGAGATGGTTTAGGAACCATAGCGGGTGGATGGAGATGCCATACAGGGATGGCGAGCACCATGTTGGGAAGGGTAAGAGTAGAAACTACCTGGAATGCTTGGACTCCAGGTGGGGGGTAGAAAAATGGGATTTGGGTACCAGCTTGGGGGACTGTCTCCCAAACCGAGATTTTCCCCTGGAGGGAGGTAAAATCCGAGGCAAGTGGTGCGGTGGTGCTTTCAGGGAATTCCTTAGGTAGTGATTATTCGATTGATTGTACTTCGATGTGGGGAGATGTTTAAGGAAGAGGAGTATTGTCTTTGATATCTGTTCCATTAGAGGAAACTACACACTCTTGTGCTTAAATAGAAGGATTTAGGAGAGGTGGTGCTCCATGATAAGTCCCTAACAAGGATGGGTCCTCGAATATTCCAGGACCCATGTTGATGTCTGAAAAGGCATCTGAGCTAGTCCAGACCAGGGGGAGGATGTTATCAATGTTGGAGGAATGATTAGGCTAATAATGTGTAAGTTGGTCGATGGTGACGATTTTCCCGTTATGGGGGAACATTATCATACGAAACACAAAAGAGGCTACTTCCTTCATAGCATACATGTAGCTACGTCCGAACAAGATATTTTAATAAAGTGGGGTGTCGATGACTTCAATGTAAATCAATATGGTTTTTCCCCCAAGTTCTATAGGGACATTTTGGAAGAGTCCTTTAGGGGATGATGGTCGTCCGTCATAATCTCTCAGTGTGATGGAAGATGGTACTAGCTTGGGTGAGCCAAGTTTCTACCATACTACTTTGGACATGATGCATGTGGATGCACCTTCATCGATGATGCACCGATGAATTGTAATGTTCTGGATCTTAACTGGTATCTAAAAAGATAACAGGGCGGGGAGACATGGTTCTCTGCTATCTACATCAAAGGTGATGAGTCGAGTATCAGTTGGGTCGACTGCCCCGAAGGCGGAAATAAAGGATTTGTGTTGTGATGGAAAGGTTTGGAGGACATCTAACACAGAAATGGCTGTGGGATATTGTTCTAAGTCGTTGACCAGACTATATTTATGTGTTTCCCTAGCATGAGGGTTAGGTACATTCTGTCGTAAAGGCATACAGGGTATACAAGGGTTTGGTTTAGTGTTAGAGCGGGAAATCATCAGTGGTTGTCTTACTATAGCTAAAGCTATTTCTGAGGTGGTTGGGGTAGAGTCAGGAGGTAGGCCATATTGATGACCATGTGTTTGCAGAAGAATTTCTTCTTCGTTGGTAAGGAGGATATTGTGATCGGTCGTATTTCCAGGTTGATTGGGACCTAGATTTTGATATTGCCCCATTGGTGGTGGGGCCAATTTTATCTCTTGTTGGGTATTCATCGCACCTTGGTGTGGAATAGGGTTTTTCAAAAAGGCCGGAGGTGGTGGTTGCAAACAATGTTGTGAGGCCTGCTGAGGGGCAGGCGGTGTTGGAGGGCGTTGTGTGTTCATGGATTCTTTCATCCATTTTTAATCAGAAATTTGGGGCCAATGGTGAGTATAATTTCCATACTTGCCACATAGAGCATAAGGGAATTTAGTTCTAAGGTTATTGTTTTTCCCTTGCTGTGGGTGATTGTTATTGTTTCCCCCTTCCGGGTTATGGTTTCCTTGATTCTGGTTGCCCTCAGCAGGATGATTTTGTTGGGGGTTATTTCCTCTTGGTCTCGAGTTATTATTGTTTCTATTTTTTCCTTTATTCTTGACATTATTCGGTTGATGGGCCAGATTTTCCGGGTTCATCTATTGAAAAGTTTGAACCTATTGAATGGGAGAGGGTTGAAAATAATTAACGCTGGCATGTGGTTGTCCTAGTGAAGGAGAAACCAACTGGGGAGGACCAAGGAATGGGAAATATGTATTGTTTTGTGGAGATGATCCATATGGTGTGCAGGAAGTTGAATCACTTCCACTATTGTTGGGGTTATATGCAGGGGTTGGGGGTGGAACCATACTGGATTGAGAGACCGGATGCATCTGGGGTACCGGTGGGGTCCCCCCAATGGATGACAGGGAGGAATAGGATATGAATGTTGGTGAGTGGGAGGAGGGAAATAAGACGACCCTCCATATGGTTGTGATATTGATTTGCACCATCAGTGGGTGATGAGTGTCTGTAAGGGTTGAGATATGTCATAGAACCAATCAACCGGTCCGCAGCATGGGACATCCCAGGTTTGTCCTAGCCAAATGGTATGGGTTTGGGTGCATCGAGAAATATTGTGTACAAGTAACCTCATTGAGAATATGTGAGGTAAAATTGTTTGGATTTGTTGATGGATTCCTCTTATGATTGAGGAAAAGTGGATGCTACATCCTTTGCAATCACAGGGACGAGCGATTTAAGAAACCAATCAAGACGTTGTTCCTTGGTGGTTTCTTCTTTACACAAACTATGTCGTTGATGCCATTCATGGATGTGTTCGGCGATATGGATAGCAGTGGTTTGTTTGAACTCAGAGAGAAGTTCTAAACCAATGTCATGATGAACTGGTAATTGGAAAAATGACAAAAAGGCATTGGCCAATGATTCAAAGGTCACATGGGACCCTAATTTTTCGTCCACATACCATTTGGTTGATGAAGCCGTGATATTTCTTTGAAATAACCTCAAGCAGATGGAATCATCCATGATGTTGTTTGAAGAGCACCATAAGTGGAAGGTCATAACATGGTTGGCAGGATCTTCCCCTGGTTTTCCTTCAAACTTTGGAATATCTGAAGGAAATTTCGTAGGCATATTGGGCCAAGTGGCATCATGCAAAATGGGATCATTTGTGAGTTTGGTTAAATCAGGAATGTTGAGGGATGCCAAGTATGGCATGGGTGGATTTAGTAGAGGATTAGTTCCATCCATTGTGTGTGTAGGTAATGGACCTGTCCCTTGAGAGGTATTTGGTGGGTTTGTGCTTATTCCTTGGGAAGAAGTTTGACCCCTGCCTCCTTGTGAAGGAGAGCCAATAGATTGATGGCCTTGGGTATTTGACCCAAGCAAAGTGGAACCAAGTAAAGTTGATCCCAAAATAGTAGCACTCACTGGGGTGTGAGATGTTTGAGACGGTGAGTTGGAAAGACTAGGGACTCCTCCTAGAATAGGAGGGAGATTTTGCAAGCATCTAGAATGACGAGGATTCTATGGTTTCCCTATGGTTTCGACTAGCAAAGAGAATGTGTGAAAATGGTGACAAGAGAGAAATAAATGAACAAGAGCATTTTATATTTTTGACCTTCACAAGATAGTATAACTCACAATTGTATGTAATTAAATGAACATCATACATAAATCAACTGTAAAATAAACAAGCATGTGGATGGGTGGATTTCTTCCTCGTGGGGGAAAAACAAAAAATAAACCCTCGTGTCCTAAAAGACTTATCATCCTTCCTCTCAATTTAGCACTGGGCCTTCCAATAGCACTCGACAGTGGGATCTACAGCCACTGGAAGAGGAACTAGTGAAGGTTGAAATAATAAGTTATAATGAGGGGTAGAGGGTGCATATCCTGAGAGAGCTGGCGATATTTCCCAATAGACACACAAAATCTGATCAAGGTGTGATTGCAGCCCACAACCGCCACCTGTGTAGATATCCTAAGTTTGGCCTCTAAGTACCTCGGTCAAAGTGAGACATTTAGATTTTCAGCCTCGAAAATGGGTCACGGGTTGAATACCCTCACAAGATTTGGGTGAATCGAGGGATGCATAGAACAACTGGACCTTGGCCTTCGACCCTTCATGTGTATCTCCCTCCTTATGGTATAGGAACACTTGACTTGGATAATTTGAACGATCCCTATTCTCAACTTCTATTGTTTCAAAATGTGAGAACCTGATAATGGGGGGGTATTTGGATGCCTACCCCCGAGATCCTACCTAGACCAAAAAGTTTCTTTTGGCACCTCTCATGGAGGAAAATTTAATGCGTTCTTAGAAAAATTTTAGATGTGGTGGGCTGAGAGATTGGGGTCATGGACCAACCTCGTTTGAATTAAATTGGTGTGGACAATTTCTAAAGAAGTAGTCAAATATTTCATAATTCCTTTGAAGAAATCCTACTTTGACCTCCACTATTCTAATAGAAATTATGTGTGTGATGAGTTTCTTTGTGTGCAAGAAAGTGAAAAGTGTGCAAAATATTTTTAATAACTTAAGTGTAAGATTGCAACATGTGGACTTCCTATGGTCCTTACAAATCTTCTTACCTAGCTTACTATGTTTCTTTGGTACAACCTTGCAAAATATTTAAAGCCCTAAATAACTAGCAATGTGGACATATGGGTCCTTACTTGATCCTTTAGATTCCCTAGAATGTTGTCTATACTAAGAAAGCTTTTGAAACTATCCTAGAATTTTTAGACATGTGGGCATGTATGGGCCAGTTACTTGATCTTTTAAACTTTCCTAGAGTGTTTTCTAGACTAAGAAAGCTTTTAGAAACTATCCTAAGATTGCAAACATGTGGGCATGTGTGGGCCCTTACAAAGCTTTAAGATGATTTCCAAAACTATGAGGTACCCTAGGGGGGCTTTGTCCTCTCCTAATGATTTTTTAAAGGAGATGAAATTTCCTTTCAGCCACCTTTTTTTATTCTCGACATCACACTTGGGTGTGGGGGAAGAGCATACTTTGAGGATTAAAATTGATTTCTAGTCCCAAATTAATTGATTGTGTTTGAAAAGGAAAAAACTTCAACTCAAAATTTTAAATGCCAAATGAGCCATCCATGTGGCAACAAAGAAAAGAGAAGAATAGTGATTATTTTTACCCTTATGTGCTTATGTTAGCTAACCTTTCTTGTGAGGAAGGACTCTAAGTGAAGTGTGGTTTCTTTAAAAAGTGCGGGAAATTAAAATCTGAAGGCTAGGGGCCCTCAAACCACTCAAAAAACCCTTACAATTTGCAAAAAATGAAATAATGTGTGGGTTGTAGTTCTGGCAGGCGTATAGAGGGCGTAGAATGCATAGAGTAATAAAGGCTTCCACACGCACAGTGCACAAAGTGCGCATCTGTGTTTCTTGAAAGTCGCGCACTTCCTGTCACGCGTCGAGAAATAAATTTCCAAGTGAAATTCTCTTTCCTTGGCTCTGAATTTTGACTTTGGAAGGATGGACTAGGTCGATTTTGGTACCTGCATATCAAAACAATTAGAAAGAAGTGCTCTCAAGACTTGAATAGGGAGGAATTTGATATAGATCCCCAGTATGGTTGTCAATATGTTGTGCTGGTTTTGTCATATGGGTGAGCAAAAACACAACACTTCCATGCTTAGTTAAGTCAACTAAACAAGATAGAGGTTTGTGAGTTGATTAAATAACCAAATACACATGAAACAAGGAAATAAAACTAAAAACAACAAAGAAATAAATGTTAGAGAAGCTTGCAAGAACTAGAACCATGAAAAGCAAAAAATGACCAATATATAGCTACCAATGGATCAATATATTGATAGGCTAAACACCATAGAGAAAGGTAGGGACTTATGAATCCCCTCTTCCTCCTTGGGAGGGCTCTTGAGTTCCCTAATAGAGAGCTCTTCTCTTCATGCAATGGCAAGTGATAATGATGAAGAAACACAATGCCAATCCTCTCAAGAGGTGAGTGGAATGGCCCTTGCTATAGTGCTTGAATGATTCAAAGAGAAAAGATGATTCTCAAAGAAGAATTCTTGTAGCATAACAATACCTTGAAGTTCTTATTTTTCTAGCACACCCATGGCACATATTTATAGTGTCCATTCATAGCAAGATACAACTGGTTCATAGTGTGAACAAGGGGCCTTTTAGGGCACTTCCTAGCCCTTGACCAGCCTCCAAGCTAGATTTCACTCAGATCTGAGTGTTAAATCGTGTTGGGGGTCGAACTAGAAGTGTTTGAGAGGCCGACAAGATTCATAAATGCGTCGTTCATGATAAGTGCATGAATTTTCTCATAGATAGTTTTGCATCTTGCGAACAATGCATGCAAAGGGCTATGTTAGCATGCGCACTGTGCGCACGCTTCCTTTGGTGAATTTTCACACTTTGATTTTTGAACCAAGTATATAGTTTTTTCCTTTTTGATGGATTTTGGTGCTCTGGGTGGAATAATTGTTGTTGGCATTGATGTCTTTCTTCAACCATTGTGTGCAATTTTGTGGACGATTTTTCAGTGATAACAATGAAATATTGATCTTTAGTCGATTATGGGAAGATCATATAATGCATGTCAACATAGTATTATAATTGTTGAAGAAGGAGAAGTTGTATATTAAATTGTCTAAAGGTGAATTTGGAAAAAATTCTCTACTATATTTGGGTTACATTCTAGGGAATTGTCATCTAAAGATGGATCTTGCAAAATCATAAGTTATTGTGAAATATCCCAAGCCAACTACTTCCACAGAAGTCAAGAGCTTCTTTGGACCAGTACAATATTGGAGGAAATTCATTGCTAATTTCTCTTTCATAGCAGCTCCTTTGCATGCATTAACAAGTGTAAAACAAGTCTTTCAATGGGGAGGCAAGCAACATAAATACTTTGAGACATTGAAGAGAAATATAAGCACCGCACCAGTTTTTGCTTTGCCAAATTTGAAATATCCATTTGAGATTCAAACCTATGCAAGAGGATATGCCACGGGAGCAGTCTTGATGCAACAGAGTAAACCTATATGTTATCATTCTGAAACTTTTACTCAAGTTGTGATTAACTATCCAACATATGATAAGGAATTGTATGAATTGGTACAAAGAGTGAAAATGGAAGCATTACTTAATGGGGAAAGAGAAAATAATTCATACAAATCACCAACCATTACAATATTTGTAGTCACAGACCAAGCTATAACAGTCACAACATTTCAAGTGGATGGGTTTATTACAACAATTTCATTTGGTAATCAAGTATATGAAAGGTATTCATAACAAGATTGTAGATATGTTGTCAAGACCAGTTATCAATGCATATATAGTATTAAGGTATAATCCCTTAGCTCATGAAAGTTACGTTGAACAATATGCTAGGGATGATGATTTTAAAGATGTATATATAGATTTGATTCATGGAAATCAGGAGTTAGATTATCATGTGCATGAAAATTTATTATATCATCTTGGAAATCTTTGTATACCCAAGGATGAAAGAATAAATGTAATTAAGGAAGCTCATACATCTCTCATTTTTGGAATTTTTTGGGTTGGTAAGATAGTACCATAGTTGCAGAGATATTTTTATTGTCCTTGAATGAATGAGGTAGTTCATAAGTATGTAAAAGGGTGTGTTATGTGTGCCACAAGTAATCCTAGCAACAAAAAGTTGGGATTATATACACCACTTCTAGTACCTTATCAACCATGGGAAAGTATCTCCATTGATTGTGTAGGGGGATTTATAATGTCCAAGACAAGTCATGATTATTTATATGTTGTTTTGGATAGATTCAGTAAGATGTGTATTTTAATTCCATGCAAAAAACATGTCACAATTGAACAAACAACACATATGTTCTTCACTAATGTATGGGTTCATTTTGGGCTTCCTGCATCTATTATATCAAATCGAGACTCTCGCTTTTTGGGAAATATTTGGTCTATTTTATGGGAGCTAATGGACACTAAGCTAAATAAGAGCACAAATTTTCATCCACAGACAGATGGAGATAGACAAAGGTGGTAAACAGAAGAATGGTACATCTACTTTGAGGATATTGCAACAAGCATCCTAAGATTTGGGATGAACGGTTTCCTTATGTACAACATGCCTATAATCATGCCATGCATTCATCTACTCATAAAAGTCCTTTTGAAGTATGTTTGGGGTACTTTCCTAAATCACCTATGGAATTTTCTCTTGGAGAAGCAAGTAAAGAGGATGGACATGATGATATAGATAAAGCTAAAAAGGTCATTCATAGAATCCATCAGGTACATCAAGTAGTACAAGAAAAATTGGATAAGAGCCAAGTCAAGTACAAGGAGAGGCATGATGAACATCGAGTTGATCATCAGTTTCAAGTCGATGATCAAGTATGGTTACATATCAACAAACATAGAATGAAGGGTGAAGGTAAAAATATAAGACCAATCTGATATGGTTCATTCAATATCTTGGAAAATATTGGTACTAATGCCTCTCGTTTAGATCTACCAACCTACATGCACATGTATTCAGTGGTAATTGTTGATCATTTGAAGCTTTATGAGCCTCCTATTATTATGGGTGAAGATGAAAGTATTCAGGTTCCCGCAATTGATGATTTTGCTCCAGAATATTTAGATGAGCTACAAGAAGATGTTATTCTCGACAAAAGAATCAGGAATTCATAGCGAAGTGATGTGGAATATCTTCAAGTTAGTCTTAAAGGGGTAAAACCAAGTAGAGAAAAATATATGGAGATCGGAAGGGTGAGGGAGCTTTACCCTCACTTAGTTACTGAGTAATCAAAATTTTTGGTGGTCCAAAAGGATTCCAATGGGGAGGAATGATCCAAGAACACTCACAAAGGTCCAGGAGGATCTAGAATGCTCACAAAGGTCTAGAAGGGTTCATAAATGCTTAAACTTTGATCATATCAAATGTTCTTGAAAAAAACAACAATACGTAGAGCTCGATGATATATTTTCAATGGTGAAAAAATTGCCTCAAATAGAGTTCCTATGCAAAATATATGGTCGGTCAAAGTTCAAGTCAAACCAGACAAAAAGTCAAAGTTAAAGGGGTCAAGGTGACATATGTCATGAATGCAAGGGTGACACATGGAACGACCATACAACCATATGGTGCCAACATGGAAATACCCCAAGGTTCCATGTGGCACACCGTACGTCTGATCTAGTAGGTGACTCGATGACCATATGGTACAGGTGGACTAATTATGCATTGGCACGTGCTGAAGATAGACCAATGAGGGGCTACCTTTTTGGCAGCCTCCCATTATCCATTTATGGATTAGGTTGGTTAAAATTTTGTTGGGAGTTCGGAGGATTGAACCCAGGTCTCCCACACAACAACCCAACAACCTTACTATTGCACCATCGCATTGATTCTTAATTGAATATAGAACTATATATATATGAAGTTGTTGTATTGTATTGTTGGTGGAAAAAGGTATGCGGTCACATGATATATATAACAAACAATATAGTCATGTCTTATGCCAAATTTTGCGGGAGGTTTTAAACATTGGATTAAAACCCATACTATATTAATATATAGTTGTAACCACTTATCATAAAATATGGCATGGTCGACATGGTTTGACCCTATGACCTACCAAATAATGAACTAATGATTTAACCATCATTCCAAAGGTGTGTTCCATTACGAAATTCCCCAAACAAAATATTAAATGGTGGCCCAAAATTTCAAGTGGTGGTTTAAGCATGACCCCTATTTAATGGGTGCACGGACCGAGGCAAGGATGAACAATCATTGCAGAGTATGGATAGTCTCGAGGTTCATGACAGAGGTATCAAGACCTTGGGATTTCACTGTAATGCGTTCCAATAAGTTCGTTGATGGAATTTAATGAACTTTCTACTCATTTTTATCGAAATTTCACAGGGAATTCAATGGTACACTCTATTTCTGAGTTTGAGCAACATGTAAAAAGGTCATTGTAAAAAAAAATCATTTGATCATTAATAAATAGGTATCTATTGGAAGTGGACTCAAATACATAGCCCAAATTGGGTGAACTTCGTTAACAAACTTGTGTATGTGATATCGTTATTGTTATTCTATTTTTCGCTCAGTTAATTGCAAGTTGTTTATCGTTAAAGTGTACTTGGATATATAAGTTAATTCATATATATATTGAAAACAATCAAGCGATCATTATTATTTCTAAGATCAAATATATTTTCATGTGTACTAATTATTAAATAACATCTAAGGATTTTTCGGATCACTAAATCTAACATAAATTGTTGCCTGCACTTTTTTTTACAGAATTATAGGTACATGAAAAAAATTTGTTTCCTACATGGGGTCTAGAGATATGGAGGATGCCCAAGGATATTATAGTCATGGAGATGAGATCAAAGGATTATATATCAACATGGAAAATGTAGAGACTAAGTCCAATGGATGCAGGAGTAGAGTGGAGCTAGTGGAATTGGTTGAAACTATGAGAAGATTACAGAAGGAAGTGCAGAGATATAAAAAAGATAATGAGAAGATGATGAGGATGTAGGAAGAGATACTAGAGAGTATGAATATGTTGCAAAATAAATTCAACAAATATTTTGGCACAAAACAAGCAACTAGTGCAAGGGAAGTATAAACATCCAAATATCATGATAGGAGGGATGATCATGAAGGATCTAGATGATCAAGGAGTGTTAGATGACCTCATCACCACCATTCAACAAGGCACTTGACTAGAAGAGCATATGTAAGTTCAAGGCCAGAAAGAAACCCAAGTGTTTCCCTCGTCAAACATTAGAGGAGGAGATATGGATCATATATCTTGAAAGGGGAGCTCAGGAAGATTAAGCCACCATCATTGATGGAGAGAATATGAAGGGAGAAGATGAAAAAGCATGGTTGTTGGGAATGAGGAAATATTTCTAGTTGGATGATTACTCATCAAATGTAGAATCCAAAATTACAGCCTACCATCTTCAAGCGAAGGAATCTATGTGGTGGGATCAACCTAAGAAATTTAAGCACCTTGATGAGAAAATAATTTCTTCGAAGTAGTTCAAGAAATATTTTCAGCAACAGTATTTGTCAGAGCAATATTATGACAAGAAGATGAAAGAGTTATTTGAACTCAAACTTGGGAACATGACCATGGATGAATATGAGAGGAAATACTTGTAACTTCTAAGGTATATGGATTTCATCAGGATGAGAAGGTCAAAATTCATAGGTTCCTGAGTGGACTATCATCCTTCTACAAAGATAAAATTTAGTTTGATGACCCCAAGCATTTGGAAGAATCCATAAGAAAGGATAAATATGTGTATGAGAAGAACAAAGGAAGACCAATTTTCAAAAAGGCTTGGGATGATAAGAAGAAAGACATGTTGGATCAAAGGAATAGGATTCAAGTTTTCTTTCATCAGGAATATCTCACAAGCTTATCAATAAGGGAAACCAACTCTTCATTAGGGAAGAGGCCAAGAAAGTAGCCCATAAAGTGTTGGGGATGAAAAAGAGACCACATGTATGAAGATTGTCCTCACCGAGGAGATAAGATGAGGATTGTGCATAGAATCAAGAAGAAGGAGACAATAGAGGACATGGGTAGAAGCATGCCAAGGATTTATGTAGCCTTGGACAATAGAGAAGTAGAATATAAATCTCACATGATTGACGTAGAAGGTAAGATTGATAATCATCCCATAGCTATTTTGATTGATTATGTAGCTAGTCATAGCTATATAGATCCAAACCTAGTTGACATATTTATATTGAAGAAATGGAATCATGAAAAGACTTGATTAGTTCAACTAGCTACTAGAGATGAGAGACAAATAAATGATTTTGTTAAATATTTCCTAGTAAACATGAATGGGGTCAACACTAAGGTAGATTTTAAAATCATACCACTTGGGTCCTATGATTGATTGATTGGTATGGATTGGCTAGAAAAACATCATGTTGTCTTAGATTGTTATAACAAGGATTTCATATGTCTTGATGAGGAAGGGAATTCAAGGACAACTCAAGGTATTCCAAGGCATATATCTATCAAAGAGATTTCAACATTGTAGTTGAAAGGAAGTTTTAGAAAAGGGTGCCAAATATATGTTGCCCACATGGAAGAGCCAGTGAAGGATAAGGAACCAAGTCTTGAAGATTATTCGTCCTTGAAGGAGTATGAAGATGTATTTGGGGATTTTCTAAGATTGCCAACAAAGAGGGACATTGATTTCTCTATTTATTTAATTCCCGGTTATTTCCCAGTGTCCAAAACTCCCTATAGAATGAGCACACCAGAACTGGAAAAATTGCAAATGAAGCTAGAAGTGTTATTGAAGAAGGGGTACATACACCTAAGTGTTTTTCCTTGGGGTTCCCTAGTTCATTTTGTGAAGAAAAAGGACGGAACTTTGAGGTTTTGTATTGAATCCAGACAACTGAACAAGGTTACAGTCAAGAAAAAACATCCTTTGCCAATGATTGATGATATTTTTTATTATTTAAAGGGAGAAAAGACATTTTTCAAGATTGACTTGAGATTGGGATATCATCAAGTGCGAATTAGAGAAGAGGATACTAGAAAGACAACCTTTTGGACAAGGTATGGACACTATGAATTTGTGGTTATGACTTTTGGGTTGACAAATTGTTAGGGACCTAACCTCCCTAACCCCTCACATAGGTAGAATAATATATTTCCATGTAATAAAGGCCAATATTAATAAGGCCTAGCAATAAGGAAGAATAAGTGAAATGTAAGAAGACCTAATCGCTTCTAGAAGGATCTTTTTCTAGATTGTTCTTTTGGATAGATAGATTTAGTATAATTAGGAGTAGAGGGTATGCAAAGTTTTTCCTTGAGAATTATTGTAATAGAGCGTTGCTCTACCGGAGGTTGCCCCATCGAAGAGGTAAGTGAACATTGTTTCCTATCAATAAAAGTAATATTTGGTATTGTGGTTTCATTTATTGTGTTGTTCCACTATTATTCTCTACAATATTTATGTTTCATGCTATTATAACAGATTAGGTACCTTACAAGTGGTATCAAAGCACTTTCCTTGGCAGAAAATTATGGGTTATTTTTTTTCAGGGTAGAGACGCATTCCGACGTCTTAAAGCTATAGAGATCTGTCATTACGCGCATAAACCCGCGGTCGGGGAATAATACACATAGGAAATACAAGTGGTACTTAAGAGCACATATGTTGGCCACCCTTGTAACCCATGTTGGTACCCATTTGAGTGGTAGCGTATCAGCCAGAACCTGTATACGGATCGACCTAGATCTCTTGAAGCCCTCCATAGATAAACTAATCGGTCGCTTGACTGCTATAGTGCCACCAAGAAAAACACTTGGGAAGATACTCTCTAGTACCTGGGTAGTCAGGTAGTACAACTAAGGGCACAGTCTAGCTTCCTTAGTCGGTGCCCTGAGATATTGGACCGAGTACTTCTTTTGGACCATGCACGTATATCAAAGAGATATAGCACAAGGAAAACCCTTGTCTGTGGGCACCCTGCATACCCTAACCCTTGGGACAGAAACAAAAACAGAACAAACAAGATCTATTGTTGTACAATTGTGCCTCTTGCATTCGGGTTGTGAAATTACTACACATTTCTTCCTGTTAAGAATTTGGTAATTTCAACCCTACATTATTTTTTAGATCGGAGTATAACTCCATAGGAGTAAAAAAAAAAAATTATGGATCCTGTTGGAACCATTATTTGAGCCCTACCCTGTTGGATTCCTTTCTTCTACCTTATCACGGTCATACCTATCATTTTTTAGCAAAAACATTTTTCCCGTGGACCCGACCCCCTTCCGACACCCTTATTTGGGCCTTACCCCATTGGATTCCCCTCGTTTCCCTAATCAGCATGATACCCTTCACCCATAACCCATTTTATGTGTGGTCCCACCCATCCCTTTTCATTTTCCCTCTTCATCATGGCCCACACCTGTAGTCAAGACTTGGAAGCCCGCTTCAATTCCTTGACCTCTACTTTCAAAGAGACCCAACAAGAAGTGAGGCAACTCAATGCCAATATTGCCACCATCAATAAAAACATGCATTCCTTAATAGAAGAAAAAATGGAAACCATAAAACAGGACCTCGCTACTTAGCTTGCATCCTTCACTAACACGATCCACGCCAAGCTAAATGTCCATGCAAATATACCCTCCTCTGACCCACCTTGGCACTCCGAAGGTGAAAATTCCTCAAATTCCCATACTTTTCAGCCCCATCACTTTCAACTTGACCTATCCCTTCCACGTGTGGATGTGAACAAATTTGATGGCTCGGATCCCACTAGATGGGTAATTCAAATGGAACATTATTTCTCTTTGTATGGAATTACAGATGAGTTGGTGTTACACATTATTTTGGTCACCTTAGTGATCAAATGACAACATGTGCTCATGTTCCCTGAAAATATTAGAAGGGACTTTCTCCATGAAAAAAGTGGTTTTATTTTCTTCTTTCCAAAACTATAACAAGGAAGGTCGTCGCACCCTGTTGTATGCATGCGGTGTGAAAATTCTTGATCGTCGCACTCTACACTAAAATTGGACTGCAGTGTTGTTGCAGGTTGCCTGTGCATAGGGTGCGACAATGCTTAAGAAAAGGAAAAGTCAAAATTCATGAATGTTCTAGAAGGAAATATTCTAGAAGATGAGGTGGCCTCTGAACGGTTTGGATCTCACTCACTTCTCTTATCTAGTGGGATCATCCTAATCCCCTCATCCATCTCTATTTCACACTATATAAAGAGGGATCTCTCATGGAAAAAGATAAGTTTTGCAAGGGCTTGCATATGCATGAAGACTCAAGAGTTCTACTACAGATTATGCTTGAGAGCTTTGCTTTAGTTATGTAAGTTAGATGGTGGATCTTCTTCATCAAAGGCATTGGAGAAAAGGTGTGTGTGTTGGAGAAAAGATCCATTGAAAGGGGACCTTGCAACATCAAGGCATGGGTTGTATTCTCCACTTTCCATTTAATATAATGAAACAATACATTTCTTCCCTATAAAGGTGCCTTAACTTTTATTGTATAACTCTTTGATCTTATACATAGAATTCATTGGAATATATATATCTTTGTTTTCCCTCTTTGTTGGTTTTTGCTTCTTAAACAAGTTCACCATCCCGCAAACTCAAAGAAGGAGCTACAAGGATGACACTAGCGAGGATCAAGTGTCGTTTAAAAGGTATGTCACTTGTACCTCTCTAAACTAGTTTATATGACAATGAGGTCTAAGGTGAAGCATGTATTCTATCTTGTTTTGTTCTATATTCCTGTGGAATTTAGGGAGATCTGTTTGTGTCTGCACTTACTGATTAGTCCGATAACAAAATTTGGTTCAATATACACCTACCGGTAAAAATCAAAATAAAAAGAAAGGGAAGGGTAAGAATAGGGAGGACAAAAATAATAATCAACAATCTGAGAAAACCAAAACCTAGCCTGTTGATGATAAAGAAAAGTGCAAACCTCGTTATCCTTGCCTTATATGTGGTGAGGATCATTATACGAAAGATTTTCCATGACGTGTCGAGGTTACTACGTTCCTGCAAGGGACTGAGAGACCTCCTACACCTTTCATTTTGTCACAATTATTTCCTTCTCAACAACAGGCCCAATTGGTCATTCATGACCAACCTTCTACCTCTACCACGTTTTATGTACTTATGTGTACTGGTGACTCCAAGAAGAACAAATTTGTAGTCGCAACTCGAGCTAAATATTATTCTCCTTCGAAAGAGAAATTTGATGATTCACCACCTCTGTTGATTCAACCTCCTCCACCAACTTCACCTCCATACGGTCCTCTTCATCTCAAATGGCCAAGCCTAGATACAGTTCTTCATCCTCCTTCCAAAGGTGTTGTTCGAAATTCATCATTTAATCCTCATGCACATGCTGCACAAAACTATAGTATTGTATAAGACCTTGCACAAGCACCCTCTGCGATGTCGACTCTCGAAGTCCTTCAAAGCTGTCCTACTCAATGGAAGGCATTGTTAAAGGCTATTGGTGGAATTGATCCTACCGATAACAATTTAATAATATTTGACTTGGAAGATCATATTCCAAGGCTTTCTCCTCAATTAGCATTTCATATACAAGTTGTTGTGGAAAACAAGAATATTTTTCGAACCGTCATTGACGAAGGAGCCTCGACTTGTGTTATGTCCGTTACTTGTTGGAAAGCCATCGGCTCTCCTACCCTTATCGAGTCACACAATACTCTTAAGTATTTTAATGGTACAGGGTTTAAACCTTATGGTTTTCTTCCTTCATTGTCTATTACATTAGAAGGTAAATCGGTTAATGTTGAAGTTAAGGTCTTTGATGCACCTCTCGATTACAACCTTCTACTTGGACGTAGTTTGATTGACTCCATGTGTGCAGTTGTTTCTACTCTTTTCCACGTGTTACATTTCCCGCACTAAGAAAAATTCATTACTGTTGATCAACTAGACTTCTTTAATTCTAATTCACGTACTAGCAACGTACCTTTCATTTCGAAAACACCTCCTGGTTATGAGAATTTCAGTGTGGGTCTTTTAAAAGATTCAACGTTAATGGGTACATTCCCCATTCCACCACCTGGTATTCCTCCTCCTTATGTCACTTCGATTAACATGATATAAACCTTTTTTAGTGAAACCCCTGAGTCTTATGACCTGTGGATAGTACCTAGCTCTAACGATTGTCTTCGTTACGGCGACCAAATGCCTTTGAGTCTGGTAGAATTGGCTTATCAAGCTATTCAATCGGTGAATTTTTCTCCTCGTTCTCTCTGGAATACGTCTCTTGATCCATTTCAAGTTATATTTCCTATTGATGAGATGATTATGACTATTATGTCTATGGAAGATACTCCATGGGCCAATGGGCATCATCGTTCTATTCTCTTCCTGGAACACGAGACCATAGAGAGTTATCAACGGATTTCGACTCTGTCTACCATTGTTATCATTTCCTCTGTCCTTGAATCAACACACAATGTTTTGTATGAAGGGAATTTGGGTAATATTTCACCCACCATCCTTCTTGATATCTTTATTAAGCCCGGAGTCGTGGAAAATGTTTACGTCGGTGCCTCATTTTTTGTTGATGAGGTCTGTACTTATAAAGCTCTTTTCCAAGAATTTCTTGACATTTTTTCTTGGAGTTACAAAGAAATTCCTGGTATTGATCCTGATATTGTTGTACATGAGATTAAGACTTACCCAGATGCTAAACCTATTCGGCAGAGACTTCACCCAGTACACCCACGCAAAGTTGTTTCTATTAAGCTCGAAGTTGAAAAAAATCTTAAGGTCGATTTTGTCTATCCTATGTATTTGACTTATTGAGTGTCCAATCTTGTTCTGGTTAATAAGAAACAAGGCACGATCCGTGTTTGTGTAGATTATATGGATATTAACAAATCTTGTCCCAAGGACAATTATCCAACACCTTCCATTGACTAGATTGTTGACGACTGTGCCGAGAGTGAAATCTTCTGCTTGATGGACAGTTTCTCCGGCTATAATCAAATCAATATTTTACCTGCGGATCAACATAAGACTGCTTTTATTTTCCCTTGGGGAACCTTCGCATAACGAAAACTACCTTTTAGTCTCAAAAATGTTGGTGCGAATTTTCAGCACACTATGTCTTATGCTTTTCATGACATTAAGCACATTTTACAAACCTATCTAGATGATATAACGACGCATTCTATGCATCATCAAGATCACTCGACACATCTACGGGCCATTTTCTTACGTTGTTGTTATTATCGCATACGATTGAATCCACACAAATGTGTTTTTTGTGTGTATTTCGGACGACTTCTTGGTTTTATCGTGTCTATACATGGGATTAGAATGGACCTTCTGAAGGTTGAGGCTATAATCAATTTACCTCCTCCTTCCACACTACACCAACTCCAAAGAGGGAAGGCAAATTTTTTGCGTTGATTCATTCCCAATTATGTTGAATTAACAAAAGGATTTACTCAGCTTCTTAAGAAAGGTTACGATTTTGTATGGGATGACAATGCCAACAAAGCCTTTGAATATTTTAAACTCACCTTGACCCGTACACCACTTTTGTTTCTCCCTGATTATAGTCGAGATTATTTCTTGTACTTAGATGCTTCAGACTCTACCATTGCTATGGTTCTAGTCCAAGAAGATCATTCACACCATGAACATGTTATATACTATTTGATTCGGAGTCTAATGACCGCTGAAACTAAATATGTACATGTGGATAAACTAGCCTTGGCTACTGTTCCATTTTTTCAATGTTTTCATCACTACATCTTATTACGAAAAACCACAGTCATTTCATATTGAAAACCCATGCAACACATCCTTACTCGACAATTGTTGGGGGGGAAATACTCTAAATAGATAGTTATTCTCCAAGAATTTGATTTGGATTTTGAACGTGCCAAGTCAAAGAAGTCTTTGGTTTTTGCCGAATTGATATGTGACCTTCCCTCTACTAAAACAAAAACTGTGGCAGAGGATTCCTTACCTGGTGAATCTCTCTTTCTGATCAGTTATGACGACATATGGTATGAAGATATTATCATTTACCTCCAAACCCAAACTTTTCAGCCTGATCTTTCTAGTACAGATTGTCGTCGTATTCGATATCAAGCCCGTTAATACATTATCCTTGGTGATACCATTTATTATTGTGGTATTGATTCCATATTTCGATGATGTCTCACCTATGATGAAGCTGAGAAAGATTTGAATGACTATCATTCTGGAGCATGTGGCGGTCATATGTCTGAGTATGCCACTGCCCAAAAGATCCTACAATCTGGTTATTTCTAGCCTTCATTGTTTAAGGATTTCATTACTGTCGTCCAAAAATACCATGCTTGTCAAACCTACAACAATAAGATCTAATCTCATCTTGCTCCTCTTCACCCTGTAGTTTTCGTTGGTCCATT
The DNA here is from genome assembly GCA_009831015.1 of Picea engelmannii. Lineage (NCBI taxonomy): Eukaryota > Viridiplantae > Streptophyta > Pinopsida > Pinales > Pinaceae > Picea > Picea engelmannii. Next base: position 9,158 of record WSFP011391195.1, on the reverse strand, counting down.
CGCTAAATGGGGCATTGACTTCATGACATGTAAAACTCACTTGGTCGAGGGGCATGGATACATCATCATAGCCATGGATTATTTCACTAAGTAGGATGAGACGATGCCTACATTTGATAATTCCGAGAAAATTGAAGCATTATTCATATTCAATCATATCATTACTAGATTTGGTGTCCCTCAATCCATTGTCACTGACCATGGTAGTCATTTTCAAAACTTCAGGATGTTTGAACCTTACCAAGAAGTTGGTTCTTCGACATGAAAACTCAACCCCTTATTATCTGCAAGCCAATGGCCAGGTTGAAGAAATCAACAAAGTTCTCACTACTATGCTTCGACGAATGATAGGAATTCACAAGTCAAGTTGGAACATGATGTTTTTCTCAACATTATGGGCATATCAGACATCCATTAAGTTTTCCATGTGGTTCAAACCTTTCCAATTAGTGTATGGTATTGAAGCAATTTTTTCGATTGAATGTGAAATCCCATCTTTGAAACTAGTTGTCGAACTTCTCCCTAACACCTTATCTAAAGACGAACATCTCTTGTATTTGATGCAATTAGACGATACTCACCATGATGTTGCCTTAGTCATTTAAACTCAGAAAAAGTGTGTCAACGCTCAATATGACAAGCATGTCAAACCATGTGTATTTTCTAAGGGTGATTTGGTTCTCCTTTATGAACAGGATCGTGACTTACTAGGGGATGGAAAATTCAATCCCATGTGACGGGGCCCTTATATTGCGAAACAAATGTTGGAGAAAGGGGCTTATGAGCTGGTAGATTATGATGGAATTCCTTTGAGTGAACCCAGGAATGGACTTTACTTGAAGAAGTACTATGCTTAAACCATTTTTGCATAAGTGATGTGTATTTTTAGTGTATCATACTATTGTGTGCGTTTTTCATTTTTGGTTAGTCCCTCCAGGTTTTGTTCAATAGCCTCGAGATCCGTGACAGCTACCCCTGCTACAACACCTCTCTCTCCTCACCTATGGATGGGAGAAGATCTCAGAGGACGATAAGGCACCACATCTGCATTATTGAGAGCACTTGATTAGTCTTGGATAGATAACACAAAAAACATTTTATATAATTAAAATATCAAAAACATTATATAAACAAAAAATTCCTTCTTACCTATGTCCCCCCACTGGGATCCCTTAGGAAGAGCTAGATCTAGATCCCCATGGAAATATGTCCCAACATATGCATAGTATTCCACCATGAGTAGTTTAATCCTCAACCATTGGAAAATATCGTTATACTTGACGATGGGGACACCGCCGTGTTGAGCCATAAGATCCACCCACCTCTTTATCCGTGGATCTTGTGGAGCAGGTATACCCCACTCCACTTGCAGATGAAGGACAGGAACTCTCTCCAAAAAGGACACCAAAATGGACCCATATCCAAACTTCTTCAATCGACCATTTTGACACTTTGTGAATTGTTTTTTCATTCTTTTCAAGACACCCTCACACTAGTTCAAGACCCTGGGTTCCATGCACTCTATCGCATATTGAAAATGGATTTTCAAATCCATATGGGGAGCTGCACTCCCTGACATGTGGGTAATGGTGTAAAGGATGGTCCACAATAGTAAATCCGGACATCTCTGATGGCTACCTTGCCACTGTGTTTTTTCAGTACCTGGCACACAATGGTGGTGAACATAGTAATCCATAGGTTCACCCCCACCCCTGCTGCCTGTGAGCAATACCCGTGAACCATGAAGAGGCAACCCTATTATAAAATAGATATCCTTTATATCTATTGTGAGAATATGAACACCCACATGAAAGGCTTGTTTGTTCACATCCCACATGTGAACCAAATACTCTAGCAACCTCAACTGGGCTCTCATGCCCTGAATCTTGAAAAACTTGAGTAACCCACATTGCCTTAGAGCCATAACTATGCCCGATTCACTCCCACCAAAATGATCCTCTTCCTCATGCTCTTGCTCATGCCACTCGAGCATCTTGACCAAGGAAAGCATGCCAAGGAACATTAAAAGAAGATTAGAAACATAAAATTTCATTCCTGGGGGTTTTGCTAGTTTAGTTTATCTTTTCAATTTTTTTATTGTGGTCGTCGCAGGGTTGTGTTTTTACGCAGAGCGACGTCGTCGCACCCTTCCTATCGGGTCTCCTGCGACGATGCAAGATCGTCGCAGTTCATGATACAAAGGACTTGTGATGATCTCAATGCGTAGGTAGCCCCAAAAAATCGACCCAAGATCCAAATTGACCAATGAAAAAAAAATTTGAAACCATGAAAAGGTAAAGAAGAAGAAGATTACATGTTTGACGGAGATGGTTTGTGAAATGATCCACCACACGCTCCACAATCGACAGTTGGAATTTGGTGAGAAAAAGGGTTTTGGGGCACTATTTGGGTAAATTTGCAAATGAAATGGTTAAAATGGTGTTTTGGCCTATTTTATTGTTTTTTACCACTTTTTATTGCAAAATTATATTATTTTTATATTTTATTTATGCCCTAAATTCTAACCAACTTGGAAAAGTGTTGACTTTTGCAAAATAAAAGGTCCAAGGACAAGATGTTTGAATAGGGGTCCACCCTTTTTTATTTGTTTTTGCATATTTTTCTTATGTACAGATGCTTTTAGAATTTTTTAGGAAAAACTCTGAGCACAGTCTTAATTCTTTCTCACGCTCGTGAAACCATGAGAATGTAATCGAGTAATAGTTTTTCATTTTTTTGAAATCACATTGGTAATACGAAAAATGAAACATATGGAGTATCCTTTAAGCTCTTTTCAATCTCCCTAAACATGAAAAGATGGCCGAGCGACCTTGTTCTTTTCACACTCATAAAAGTATTCGAAGAAAATGTCTAATGAGCAGTAGGTTATCTATTTTTCGGTCTCGTCAGACTAACTTATGAAAAAGGACCTTATGGAGTTCTCTTTAAGTGTTTTTCAGAATCTCTAAAAATGAAAAACCCCTGAGTTTTCTTTCTTTGGACTCATTAAACAAACATCGAAATACCCATATGGGATCAAACCACTCCTTCTTAGGGTTTGTTAAATATACTCCAAGGGAATCATCTGAATGATGATATTACACTTACAAGCATATGTTATCCTCCTCAAGCTTGCGTAAAAATAAAGAGGTACTCGCGAGAAATGGTGGAGGAAAATTGGGAAATAAATGTGTCTTTGTATTTGTGTTAGTGGCAGTAATAGTCGCTCTTGAACATGACACCCCTCTTCATCATTGTATCCAGGTTGGGAAATCCATTTGTCTCTCATTTGACCATCCACAAGTTCATATTTTGGGTCCTCCTTGAGTCAATGCTGCCAAGACAACTGTTGTGGAATTCATATGTTCAAGAGAAGTCCGACCTAAACAAGCCTTCTATCGAGTCAACCATATGCATTTATAAATGTTTTACCATGTCGACCTTTCCTGAGTCAGTTTCGAATTACTTCATACTCTGATCTGCTTCAAATCTATTACATATTTCATTTCATTGATGGAGGATAAATGAAGGCCCTCCTATGATGACTCTTTTCCTGTCGACTTCAACTCATTATCCAGGAACAAGATTTATATATCATTTAGTACCTTAGAGCCTGCATGCCTCAATGGCAGGTTTCTTTGCTTTCAACAGTGGGTTCACATCATTGACCCCTGATTAGAAGTTTCCATCGAGTGTTCAAATTCAACTAATTTATTCACATTCATTGGATTGTACTATATTACCTTGGGATTCATTGACATCAATGGTCATTCCCCTCGCACTTGCTAATGATTTTCATTAATGACCGGTAATCAAGTGGTTTCTACCATGTTCAACTTCGACACCTGTAATCACATGGATAGATTCATACTTAGAGACGATGGAAATGAAGAACCTGGATCTCATCATCTTAGTCCAAGTTGTGACGGAGTATTCATTAGTTTGTACTGACACATAGATCCACTGTGTATGTCTCGTGGCTATGTCCGAATTTGAATTTTTTTAGAGCATAGTTCCATAGTGTATTCCTGGTGGCTATGTTGAATCATGATAACATGGATCCACAGTGTATATTTAGTGGCCATGACTCACCTGACACTTATGATTAGAGTCACTTGTAGTATGAGCATGGGAATGCCTACCTCAGAAGATAGTATATTATTATGCAGATGCTTGATTGTTTGTAAGTCCTCGATCGATGCGCTCCTTGTTTTTGATACACACATTCTACAAAGTATTTCAACTGTCACAATTTCTAGTTTCATACTTTGGGGGGCATTCTGTTACACATTATTTTGGTCACCTCAGTCATCAACTGAAAACATGTGCTCATGTTCCCTAAAAATATTAGAAGGGACTTTCTCCATGAAAAAAGTGGTTTGTTTTTCTTCTTTCCAAAACTATAACAAGGAAGGTCGCCACACCCTGTTGTAAGCATGGGGTGCGACGATGCCTGATCATCACACTCTGCGCTAAAACTGGACTGTGATGTCATCGCAAGTTGCCTGTGCATAGGGTGCGACGATTCTTAAGCAAAGGAAAAGTCAAAATTCACGAGTGTTCTAGAAGGAATCTTCTAGAAGATGAGGTGGCCTCCGATCGGTTTGAATCTCACTCATTTCTCTGATTTAGTGGGATCATCCTAATCCCCTCATCTATCTCTCTTTCACACTATATAAAGAGGGATCTCTCATGGAAAAGGATAAGGTTGAATAGGATAAGGTTTGCAAAGGCTTGCATATGCATGAAGAGTTATACTATAGATTATGCTTGAGAGATTTTCTTTAGTTCTCTAAGTCAGATGGTGGATCTTCTTCATCAAAGGCATTGGAGCAAAGGTGTGTGTGTAGGAGAAAAGAGCCATTGAAAGGGGACCTCGCAACATCAAGACATGGGTTGTATTCTCCAATTTCCATTTAATATAATGCAGTGATACATTTCTTCCCTATAAAGGTGCCTTAACTTTTATTGTATAAGTCCTTGATCTTATACATAGAATTCATTGGAATATATATATCTTTGTTTTCCCTCTTTGTTGGTTTGTGCTTCTTAAATAGGTTCACCATCCCTCAAACTCAAAGAAGGAGCTACAAGGATGACACTAGCAAGGATCAAGCGTCATTTAAAAGGTATGTCACTTGTACCTCTCTAAACTAGTTTATATGACAATGAGGTCTAAGGTGAAGCGTGCATTCTGTCTTATTTTGTTCAAGCTTCCTGTGGAAGTTAGGGAGATATGTTTGTGTCCGCCCTTAATGATTAGCCCGATAATAGTTGGCCAAACTCCAGTATGGTGTTATCCATTTAGATCAAGAGCGTTGGAAATGGTGGAAATGGAGAAAAAATGCCCGCCAAGGGTATTTGGCTTGGACACAATTTTTGGCAGAGATTTATGAACGCTTTGACACTGACACTAACCATTTAGGCCATTTGACAAATTTGAAAAAATCTGGCATAGTGGAAGACTTTATAGTTTCTTTTGAGTGATTGGATTTCCATAGAAAGGGCATGCCTGATGTTTTTTTCCGAGAATGTTTTATCAGTGGCCTCAAGGATGAGATTTGTGCCCATTGCCTCATGGCTCGGCCTCAGAGTTGGGTGGAAGATACTAAAAGAGATAAGGAAGCACAAGAGGTTGTCTCTTATCAAACCAAAAAACCCTCGTTTATTCCTCTCCCTAAACCAATCACTCCCACTCCTCCTTCCACTCCACTAAAGATCCAGAACTTGACCAGGGAAGAAATGGATGAACGCCAACTCAAAGGACTTTCTTATAATTGTGATGACAAATGTTTTCCTGGGCACAAGTGTAAGGAACAAAATATTTTTATGGCCATCTCCGAGGATGTTTCAGAAGATGATGTCGAGGCCCCCCCTATGGCTGAGTCACTTGAACCCACTGATATGACCCCACCCTCCGACCCTCCCAAAGTTGAACCGGTCATTTCCCTAAATTCTCTCACCAGATTTTCTTCTCCCCAAACCCTCAAGCTAATTGGTTACATTAAGCATTGAAAGGTCATCATCCTTGTTGACAGTGGAAGCACCCATAATTTTATTAATCGTTGCATTTCCCAAGAAACTAATTGTTATATCCGTGCAGTCAATAATTTTCAAATCAGGATTTCCAATGGCAGGTCCATGAAATGTGGGGGCGTTGTGAAAATGTGCATCTCCAAATTGGTCAGTACCACATGAAATATCATATGTTTGCTATTGACATGGACGGTTGTGACATTTTTTTGGGTGTCAAATGGCTAAGGAATCTGTGTCCCATTCTCATGGATTTTAAGGAATTAACCATGCAATTCAACTAGGAGGGCCAACAATATAAGTTCCAAGGAATCATTGTCGGTTCCCTGGAGACCATCAATTCCCATTGCATGGAAAAGCTCCTAAAAAAAGGTCATTTTGGAATTATTGCACAACTCCATGCCATTCACACCACTGAGACACCCTCTGTGTTAGAGGACCTCCTATCCATCCTCTCCAAACATCAAGCTATTTTTTCCACTCCCCAGGGACTCCCTCCTTCCTGTGGTGTTCAAGATCATTTCATTCCCCTTGTCCCCGACAACCTTCCTTCCAATGCTCATCCCTATCGTTATCCCTTTTCCCAGAAAAATGAAATTGAGAAAATTGTTCAAGAATTGTTCACCGCAGGTGTTATCCATCCTAGTACGAGCATGTACTCTTCTCCTATGGTCATGGTCCTTATGAAATGAGACTATTGGTGCATGGGTCCTGACTTTCACACCCTCAACAAAGTCACCATCAAAGACAAATTTCTCATTCCTATCATTGATGACCTCTTCAATGAATTGAGTGGTGCCCAATTCTTTACTAAACTTTATCTTTGATCTGGCTACCACCAGATACATATGAATGAGGCAAACATTCCTAAGACTACATTTCGAACTCATGAGGGCCACTATTAGTTTTTGGTCATGCCCTTTGAATTGTGTAATGCTGCCTCCACTTTCCAAAGCCTCGTGAATCATGTCTTTCGTCATTTTCTCTGTCATTTTATCTTAGTTTTCTTTGATGATATCCTCATCTATAGTAAAACCTGGATAACCCATCTTTCTCATGTGGATTGAGTTCTACATCTACTCTCTCAGCACCAACTTTTTGTTAAACAATCTAAATGTGATTTTGGAGCCTCGAAAGTCGAGTACTTGGGTCATATTGTTGGCAAGGCAGGTGTCAGGGTGGATCCTAAGAAGATTGAAGCTATGAAGGATTGGCCTCACCCAAAGACTCTCAAAATCTTGTGTGGATTTCTGGGTTTAACAAGCTATTATTGCAAGTTTGTTAAGAATTATGGAAATATTGCGACACCTCTCACTGCTTTCCTTAAAAATAATTATTTCACTTGGAATCACATAGTTGATCAGGCCTTTCAATCCTTGAAGGTGTCCATGTGCACCACTCCAGTCTTGGCCCTTCTTGATTTCACAAATACCTTTTTCCTGGAATGTGATGCTTCCGGGAGAAGAATTGGAGCATTCCTTATGCAAGATGGTCGACCTTTGGCCTTTACTAGCAAACAACTGTCAGAGTGAAATTTGGGCCAATCAATATATGAAAAGGAAATGTTGCTATTCTGCATGGAGTGGATCTATGACGCCCTTATCTATTGGGGCATCACTTCCAAATTAAGAGATATCATCAAAGCCTCAAGTATTTTTTGGAACAATGCCCTTCCTCCCCGGAGCAACAAAAATGGGTGACTAAGCTCTTTTGATATGATTATGAGATCATTTACAAGAAAGGCAAAGACAATGTGGTTGTTGATGCACTTTCAATAAAATATGAAAATGAAGGATCCATTTTTTCCCTCTCCTTCATTATACCAGATTGGCTCCAAGTTGTTTTCCAAGAATGGCTACAAGATCCCAAAATTTTACATCTGATCCAAAAATTGCAGGCCAATTCTCCAATTTCCCATGGTACTCTTGGCATAATGATGAGCTTCGCTACAAAGGCCATTTTATTTAAGTAAACAGTCACAACTTAAATCCATGGTACTTTCTGAGCTTCATGCTACACCCACAACTGGACACTCAGGGCTTACCAAAACCTATGACCGGGTTAAACGTCCTTTTTTCTGGGATGGTATGAAACAAGACGTTCACAATTTTGTGGAAGAATTTGATGTTTGTCAACACAAAAAGGGCGAAACAGTCAAATCTCCTGGCACACTACAAACTCTTCTAATTCCACTTGATATTTGGAGGGATATCTCTATGGATTTTATTGTGGGATTACCTAAACCGGGCAATAAGTCAGTCATCATGGTGGTCGTTTATCGTATTTCCAAGTATGATCATTTCTATGCTCTTCAACACCCATTTACCGCGTCCACTGTGGTTCAACTTTTCATCGATCAGGTCTTCAAGATTCATGGCATGCCTCATTCTATTGATTCTGATTGAGATCCCACTTTCACCAACAATTTTTGGCAAGAACTGTTCAGGCTATAGAGAAGCCAATTGCATCTCAGCAAAGCTTATCATTCCCAGACTGATGGTCAAATTGAAGTTGTCAACAAGTGCTTGGAAACATATTTGAAGTGTTTTTCATCTGAAAGGAAAAATCAATGGGCTCAATGGTTACCACTAGATGAATGGTGGTACAACACTACCATATAACTACCAGCATGACTCCTTTTGAAGCAGTATATGGACAAAATCCACCTTTCGTTCTCTCATGCATGCCAGGTGTCTCGAAGGTCCAGGTGGTTGACCAAACACTTACAGTTCGAGAGGCTATTCTCCGTACCCTCAAAGATAATTTGGTCATGTCCCAGAATCACATGAAGCAATAGGAAGATCAAGGTCGCTCTGAACATCAATTTGCTGAAGGAGACCAGGTGTTTCTTTGACTGCAACCTTATAAGAAAACTTCACTCAAGACTGATCATTGTCAAAAATTGGTGCCCAAATTTTATGGCCCTTATACCATTCTCAATCGTGTGGGACAGGTGGCCTATCAATTAGCTTTTCCCAGTCATTCTAAGCTCCATCCTAATTTTCATGTCTCATGCTTGAAGAAGGTAATTGGAACTAAGTTCCAAACTCAAACCAACCTTCCTGAGTTGGATGAAGAAGGCTCCATCTGGTTGTATCCACAAGCAGTTTTGGACCAACGTGAGA
>ML855840.1:7576-28054 GCA_009831015.1 Picea engelmannii | reverse complement strand
TTGATGGAATATTCTTAGTAGTCCCAATAAATCAATGGTTGTGATTTCAACCACTAACTTCCTCACTATTATAAAGACATCAATTTACATGTTTATTTTTTTACTTTTACTTAATCATATTTAAAATTTACTATGGTGGCTATATGATTGCCATGTATGAGTGATTAGGGTTTCATTTTCTAGGCCAACCTAAACCTTTGGCCTTCACCAGCCACGTTCTTTTTGCAAGCCGTCCTTTCATTTTATGAAACCAGCAAAATTAGCATTTTTTACTAGTGCATGCTTACTTTTTAAACAGCCTTCCACTTTCGGACCACGACCAAGCGCCCCTCCACTCACTCGCTGGTAATCACCTATGGACGTTGATCAACCACAGGATGGCTGCGCATCATTTAGTACAACATTTGCTGCAAACACTGCGACATGAATTTGCGTGAGCCTGACGTTTTTACTGTGTTACTTAGGGTTTTTTTAACTACACGGTAAGTTTAACAGCCGTTAAGCCTTTCAGCGTTCACCAGCCGCCACTGAGAGGCTGTGCTGTTATTATCTTTGTTTTGTTTTATATGGTCATTAAAAAAAAAACATATGTTACTCGATTTTTTCGGGAGTTACTTTCGCTAAGGAGAGATGCTAATATATGAAGACTATTCTATGATTCGTATAATTTTGAGACTTTCGTTAACTTTTGCAGGTGAACGTCTCACGCGGACATTTTCAATGGATATTTTAGTGCTGGAAAAATAAAAGTAGCGACATTGTGCAACTACGCTCAGAATTTGTGCCGTCGGATCGGATTCTGTGTGTCAGGATATCCTCGCCATCATTTCAAGTAGGTATACGTCACATCTATTACAAGGAAAATGGGAACATATCAGTCAATGATGTAGAAAGGTCCTGTTGGGCAAAGAAAATAACCTGGAACTGAGATGACCCGTTACATTTGTTTTTTATTTATGCACAGTGTATAGCAGCTTTGCCAACTAGAAGTTGCCACCTGTAGGACGGCATCTATGGCCCTGCCTGATATTCTCTCAACGAGGGACGCGGATGAGAAAACGTGGTCTCTCTGTCTGGTTCAGGTTAGAGGGCGGAAACTATCCATTACCAATTCTGAAAGAGAGGAGTGGGAGCAAAAAAAAAAAATAGGAAAAAAATGGAAAATGTTAAAGGTCTGCCCAAAGGACCGTCCTAGCAAGACCAAAATAATAATCACGCGTTCAACAGTGTGATAAAGTAAGCGTGTCTTTCACGGGCATCCACATTATAAACGTAGAACTCAACCTTCATCACCACGCATTTCTTTTCTGGTTCTCTGTATTGAGGGATTCATTGTTCGAGAGATGGCAATGAAGGGTTTTTTGGCAGCAACTATTACAGTGTCCGCTGTAGTGTTGTTGGTTAGCCTGCAGATAGCGGAGGCAGAGGCAGGGGCAAAGACAAAATTAGGGCGGGAGAAGGTAAGCCACCTGCATTTCTATTTCCACGACATAGTGGCGGGGCAAAATGCGACGGCCGTGCAGGTGGCCTCGGCTCCTATGACTAAGTCTTCGCCTACTGGCTTCGGGTCGGTCGTGGTGATGGACGACTGTCTTACGGAAGGGCCAGAGGTGACCTCCAAAGTGGTGGGTAGAGCGCAGGGTATTTACGTTTCCTCGAGCCAAGAGAATTTTCATTTGCTCATGGCCTCCACCTTTGTTTTCGAGAGCGGCAAGTACAACGGCAGCACCCTCGCCATGATCGGGAAGAATGCAGCTCTGGAAGAGGTCAGAGAAATGCCGATCGTGGGAGGCAGCGGATTGTTTCGGTTGGCTCGGGGCTATGCACTCGCCCGCACTCATTCTATAGATAGCACCACTGCAGTGGTTGAATACAATGTCACAGTCCTCCATTACTAGCTCCATCCATCTATCTCTCTGTGTCTGTGATAGTTTAATTTTTTTCCTGTCTGTGTCTGTGTTTAATTTATGTAGAGGTGAAATCAAGGGCAGTCTAATCATGACCATGATCAAAGGGCTGTCTAATCATGACCAGGGTTAGATATTATGATCAAAGGGTAGTCTAATCTTGACCATGTCTTTTAGAAATATTTTGATGTTCAGTACATCTGTAATAATATTCCTTACCGGATACATAATGATGCGCCTGGTCTAACCATTCTATTTTTTTTTTTATTGGAATCAGATCATATAAATTTGTAGTTGATATAAATTTAAATTTATAAGGAATCTATTTTTTTTATTGGAATAAGATCATATAAATTTAGTGAATATAAATTTAAATTTATAAGGAATCATAATTTTTATATTTAAATTGAATTTGAAAAACTGGGAAAACACTTAAATTATACGTATTCAACCACCTAAAATTTGCAGTTTCAACAATTTCTCTCAACAAAAACTAAAAATTTACATTATTACCAATACCACCACCAGAATAATTCTTTTGTTATTTTCTCTCAAATGTAAATTTACTGTATTCATCTATCTTGCCATCAGAATAATTCTTCTGTTATTTTCTCTGAAATGTAAATTTACTTTATTCAGCTGTCTTATCTAAGATGTTAATTTACTTTATTCATGACAATTCCAAATTCAAATGAAGTAAAAATGAATTTAAGATTATCAAATAATTAAATAAAAATAAAGCTGTCTTATCTAAGATGTTAATTTACTTTATTCATCACAATTCCAAATTCAAATGAAGTAAAAATGAATTTAAGATTATCAAATAATTAAATAAAAATAAAGCTGTCTTATCTAAGATGTTAATTTACTTTATTCATGACAATTCCAAATTCAAATGAAGTAAAAATGAATTTAAGATTATCAAATAATTAAATAAAAATAAAAATGTCAATAAATAAATGAAGGGAAAAAAATAATATAAAACTAATCATAAAAGGGCAAGGCAAAATCCGATAGGAATAACTAAAGATCCTCTTATTAAGGAGAGAGCTGCACCACGCTTTGAAACACTAAATGGGTTTGGAAAAAGTGGAAGTCTTTGTAAACTGACACAACTAAGTCCAAACAACTTTAATTAATAGATCCTCCGGTCCCCACTACGGATTTTCTTTGTTTACCGGTGGTATGGGTCGCTGCGATCTTCTTGTTCTTTAGTGGAGATAAATCACATAATTAAACAAAGTTTTTAGAGCATTAATGAACCAATATTTTTTTTGAGATTTTAAGGAAATTATAAAATGATGTAGTTTAAATTTTATATGTTTTTATTGAGTGATATTTTTCAGTTAATTTTGTTTGAAAATTATTGGATTTTGGTGGTGATAGTGGTTAGAAATTGTGAAAAAATGTAGCATTTCAAACCAAATATATTTAAAATAATATATGGATTAATGAAATATGTTATTATGTATAATACACACTAGATGCGAGATGATGAGTTTTTTTTAAGCTAGCATGTAAAATTTTATATTAATATAGAAAAAATTAAAAAAACCAAAAAACTAGTAACAATAATAGTTAGAAAATCAAACAAGAGGATTATTTGCGACATCTTCGGGAATATGTTGGTGGGGTCCCGAGGCTCTAAGAAGTCCAGTCCCGCCATTTTCTTTGCCAACGATGAGACTTTGTAATCAACCTCCTTGATCTGTAGTTGCATGTCCGTCCAATTGGAGCATCATCTCCTTATATGCTTCACAACTTTCCACCAGAACCTTTCCCATCATGGTTTTCATCTGCGAGTAAAGGTCCACAGTTTTATGATATTTTGTTTTCCCTAGTTCTAGATGAACTAGTTTCTGAAACTCGAATGCATATTTCTACACCCACTTCCTCATCTTGGGTGAAGTGTCTACTTAGGCAAACCTCAGCTTCGACTAGCTTCATCTCTTCCTTAATCTGCGGTGACGTTTGAGCCCTAAAAACACTTGCAAACTCCTCTACTCCCTATTGAGCCTGTGTGGTAGGAATTCGACCTCTGTGCCTGTGACCTCTGCGATGTTGATGCTCAGAACAAACACAAGGAACTAAAGGACACTTAGATCTTTAGAAGTCACCTTCATCTTTGGAAAACACTCTGAAGGTTCAAGTCTATCCCCCGGAGGAGGCCTGGAATGGCCATGGAAACCGACATAGATAGTATATCTCTGTATCCCATCAATTCACAAAGCATTCATTTCCAAATCAGGTGTCTGAAGCATCCAAAACATCCCTTGTATCAGACAAGTTACTATCACAGTAGTGAGGAGAGCAAGCCAGGTGTGACCTCGAGGTTCGAGAAGAGGATGACCTCATGAAAGTCGAGGACAACTGCACAATGCCTCAAATTGTTAGGTTAAGCTTGACTCAATGAAAGAGTCAAAGTTGTTCGGTGAATAGTGGTGGTTTTGGGCACACGGTTTTGGTAGCCCGTGGTTTCAGAGCCCGTGGATGTCATGTAACATAATCCTTTAAAAGGTCGGTGATACTCCGTTGTAATGTGCCAAGAGTTGAGTGGTGAAGGATCACTTGGTCGGGGTCTAGAGGTTGGTTGGCTTGGCCAGGTATGATCAAGGGGCTAATAGATAAATTGGTTGGTTTTCCAAGATAAATCATGGTGTTATGTGTACATGTTACTATGTTCTGGTTTATTATTTTATCTCTCACATTTTAATTTCCTCACATATGGTATTAGAGAAAGACAAACCTCGACTCTTTAAAGAGAGTGGTTTGATGATGGGAACCATGGACATAGGCAAAACAAGAGTAGAGCCTCCACTGACCGGTCCCTGGTAGCTAGTGTCGTTGAGGTGAATTTTGTGTAAGCACTGTGGGGATTTTGAGGCATGGAGGGTCCCACGATAATGAAATAGGCGATTATGGAAGCAACAACGACGACAATGATAGTGGGGTTTTAGCTACGGGGGAGGCTCATATGTGAGACTTGGAAACTGGTAGCTCGTCAGGCGAATGTGATGCTCACAATTTTTCTAGTCGTTCTCGTTATTTCAAGTGCGGGGCATATAAGGAGGATTTTGGCAGTGGAGGTGTTGGGTATGAAACCTCCAAGGGTTGAGGATCCAGAGAGTTTGCTTCTTTTTAATGGTGGTTCTGGCGCATGTTCCAGTTGGAAATATGGTGATTGTATTTCTCGCAAATCAGGATATAATGAGCATAACTTCGCTAATAGGATGGAATGCTCCAGGTGCAGTGATCCAAGAGAGTCGAGCACTATTGTATGGTGTTTCGAGGAATTGAACGGTAACTGAGGGGTGGTAGCAGAGATTGAAGTTGTTCTTCACACTTCAAAAGAAGATGATGAGAAATTTTAGTGGTTCCTTTGGCTTGTTTTTTATGCTTCTTGGGGTTATCAATCGATAAACAACCAAGTGAATGTGGAGAGTTGTTTGGATGAAGAAGAGATTGATGATGCTCCCAAGGCTGAGCTCGCGGAGTGTAGTATTGAGGTCAAAGAAATGAAAAGGTGAGAGGATGGTGACATAATTGTCAGGATATCAATAATAAAATAATAAAATATTGTAATGGAGTTGAAAATTTAATGTAAATGGGCATATGATTGTAAGATCTGGTTAGGAATGCGTACCCTGGTAAATTACCAGTAATGTCTAGACGTAGACTTAAGTGATAGGGGAAGCATGCATGATTATTGAATACCCTATTTATAGACTTCAAGGGAGGTTGGGCTTGGAGGTGAGCGATGAAGGCTCACTTGGCTAGTTTGGCCAAATTTGGTAAAGGGAAACCCCAAGTCAAGTTTAAAGTGGGGGATGTTAGGTTAAACTTGACTCGGTGAAAGAGTCAAAGTTGGTAGGTCAACATTGGTGGTTTTGGTAGCTCTTGGATTACATGTAACAAAATCCTTTAAAAGGATGGTGATACTCCTTTGTAATGTGTTGAGAGTTGAGCAGTGAAGACTCACTTGTACGAGGCCAAGAGGTTGGTTGGCTTGACCAAGTTTGGTCATGGAACTAATAGATCTATTCGCTGGTTTTTCCTAGTTTGGGTTTTCCATGATAAATCATGGTTTTTATGTGTGCATGTTGTTATGTTTTGGTTTATTTTTATGTCTCGCATTTTAATTTCCTCACATGAATCATGTCCCTGTCGCCCCATCCGGGGAAGTATAGTCAACACTTGCAATTTCTAGAAAGTCCTTGCTGAGGGTTCCTTCATTTCATGGATCCCATCAATTCTTCAACAATTGTTTCCTTTGAGTGATTCCTTCATTAGCAACTCGATCAAAAAGTGTGTTTGTTGATTGCCTGATGTGTGATGGGATGATGACCTCTATCTAGGGTAGAAGGGCTTGAATATGTTTCAGAGCTCCATCCTATTAGATATTTTTCTTATTGTTGAACCCTGTTGCATTCTTTTAAGCATTTGAATGATGACTTGAGAGTCCCCTTCTGCAACTAATTTGGCATAGCCTTCTTTTGTTGCATTGAGAAGGCCCCTCTCCAAGGCTTTCAATTTTGTTGCATTAAATTGCTATCTATGCCCAGGCCATGTGCAAAGATCCTTAAAATGTCACCCTTATTGTTTCAAAATGCACTACCTAGACCTTCTAACCTTGGGTTTCTCTTTGAGGTACTATCAAAGTTTAGCTTAATGAAGACTGCGGGAGGAGGTTCACATTTGTCTAGGGAAGTGCTCTAAGGAGATTTCCTTCTCAATGTATGAAAAGCATTGTTGTAATGGAGGTCAAAGGATTTTAAGATGTCTTCTTCTTTCTCTAGACATTGCTAGTCATGTTCAATCCATGTGGAGATTATAACTATTTCTCAAATGCATTTCTTAATCCTTTATGAGAGATTTCCTACATCCATGTTTTCATTTTTGAAAATTCGATGATTTCTTTCCTTCCAAACCTTCGATAACAAAAAAATTGGGAAGAGTTACCAAGCTTGGTTCAGAATTTAACTGGTATAGGAAATGTATCTTCAATGTTCAATTATCTCAACTAAGATTGCTCTATTATGGTTCGATTTCCTGAAGTTGATGGCACCTTGATCTCATGGAGTGGTTAGAAATGAGCAAGTGTTGAGGAGATTCTCAACCATTTCCCCTTATCGACAACATAATGGATAGAATGAAGGTCCATGGAACCCTCATCGGATTATATTATCTCAATTTAATATTTTACCTCTCGCCAACCTCCAAAGGAAAAAATATTTTTTGCCATAAATTTTGTTTCCATATATTTACCCATATACCTTGTTGAGGTTTCTCTGGTTGTTCTGTCGTTAGGAGGTAGGATTCTTTGAGATTAAAGCATCCTCCTGGTTTGTAGCCCCAATGAATATTTCTCCTCCCCTTCATGAACCCTTATCTTATGTTTTGATAATTCCTGCTAGAAGTTGTCCCAATTGATTTTAGGTGGGAGGGGATGCCAACAATCTCCATTGACCATTTGTGTTCAAGGGGTCTAGTATCGTTCCAACCATTTTTCATCTTGATTTAGCATGGTTTCCATTAACATGTGTAAGTCTTCCCATGACTTCCATGTTGGTAGTTGCTTCCATGCATAATCCCAAACATAAGGTATTGTGCCTATTTCAGACTTCCCAAAAGCAATGTTTGTGGATAATGTGGTTATTGTTCTAGGAAACATTTCATATCAGGAAACCTGCAATGTTTCCATACATGCAGATTAAGTATCGATTTCATGTGTTTGGGATATACTTTCTTCACCATAGACATTACCCCATAAAACATCCTTGCTATGAATCCATTGCCACCACGTTTTGGCCCCTAGAGCGGAGCATAGGATTTCATGATCTCTCAACCCCAATCCACCTGCTAATTTCGGAAAACATATTTCATCCCATGCAACAAGGGCCCATTTTATTTCCTTTTTGGATCGACCCCAAAGGAAGGATACTGAAGATTGCAGACAACTTTTAAGATGAATTTGGGGGTATCCAAGGTTGAAAACATATAAAGGCATAGCATGAAGAACTAATTGAGCAAGACTAGATGTAGGGAAAATTTTAGGGGCTAAATTTCGCCCATGGGCTAATTTTCCATGCCTTTTCCAAAAAAAGATTCTCCAATTTCCATTTTTTTATAAAAGTGATTCGCCCAAATTCTATAGAATAAAATGATTTTACCTTAAAACTAACCAAAATTTTATAGAAACTATACAAAATCCTTGAAGATTTTAATATTTTTACAACAATTTTGCCAAACATTTTATAGATTGCATATTAAGGACTAGTAAGATTTGCCAAGGTTTCTACATTCTGAGATAAATTTCCACCCTTAGAATCATCCCTGACTAGATGACCTAGCATTTTTAGAGATCTAGAAGTCCAATTGGCAAGTTTGGTTTCTATCTTTGAGAGGAGATCCTCCCAAGTTGAATTGCAAAGTGCATTCTCCATTAACATCACACCTAAATATTTGGATGGAAGGGAGTTTCTTTGAAAGCCAAGAATCCTGGAAATGTTAATTTGAATAGTAGAAGTGTTGAAGAAAATAATTTGTGACTTACCCTATTTGATGGAATTACCCGAAGCATCCATGAAGTCTGAAAGAGCCTGCTTGATGGATTGTGCTATGTGGACTGTCAGAATTCCCATAAGCATCATGTCATCAACAAATTGTTGATGGGAGGATGCAAGGTCTTCCCTAAAGAATCTCAAGCCTCAAATTTTTTTGTTGTCTATTGTTGCCTTAATTGCTTCCCCAAACCATGATCCATTAAAATGAAAAAAAATGGGATAAAGGGTCCCCTTGCCGAATGACATGAGTGGGAGAGAAGGTCATTGAAGGTGGGGCATTTACAAGAATAGAGAAGAAGGTTGAAGAGGTGAGAGATATAGTCCATTTGATCCAAGTTGTCAAAAAAACAAATGCCAAGAGGAGTTGCTTGATGTATTTCTAACTCAGCTTGTCAAAGGCCTTAGACATGTATAATTTGATGAGAATGCCTTATGTTTTGGTGGTTTTCAGTGAATGAATCATTTTATGAACCATAATTATACCGTCTAAGATTTGTTGGCATTCCATGTATCTAGTTTGTTCAGGATAAATTAAACTGGGAAGGATAAGATTGAGAGGATTCACAATGACTTTAGTGATGATTTTGTAAACCACGTTGCAAAGGGAAATCAATATGAATTTGTTGGGGTATTATGCCTTATTTTCTTTGGGTGTCAGGGCTAGAAAGTTGGTGTTAAGAGATGGTAGTATATTGGAAAATCTGTGAGAGTCTTCTACAACATCCCATACATCCTAGTTAATGGCCAACCAACAAGCTTAGAAGAAGTTAGTGGTGAAATCATTTGATCATGGAGTTTTTCCCTTGGGAATTTCCATGAATTCCTCCTCTACTTCCTCTAGAGAAACTGCTCTGAGAAGGGAATCACTATGTTCCTATGAAACAATTTTGGGGATGTTTCTTGTTATTTTTTGAATGGAAGATCTTATGTCTAGTGGCTACCCCCAATAATAGTTCTAAATGATTGTAGGGAACCCAAAAAGAGGAGATTTTTCATGATTTCTTGAGGGCCATAAACATTGGTTGGAATTCTTATTTCTACTGAGCCAATTAGCTGAAATTGAGTTGATAAAGTTCTTTGGGTTGAAAATAAATTCATCCATGATATTTCAATAGGGTTTCATAAAATTGTTAAACCCCCTACCGCACCTTTTGCATATATCACAATCACTTGGGGTCCTTTCCAATTCCTAGAGGATACTTTTGAAACCGATTCACCGTGACAATTTTTTTTGAAGCATTACAACAAAGGGTTGTTCTGTTAGATCATATTCCCGTCTCCTTTATCCTTAGTCTCTAACCTAGGTCACTATATCTTGGTCTCACAAGTCTGGTGGTCAAAATTTGACTAATTTTGACCAAGTGAGCCATGCATGTGCTCTATCCCTACATTTTAGGGAGAAAATTGCTACATTTAGAAGTAAGGGAGCACTTCTCACTCTCTTCCTTGATTTTGGCATCCTATTTTCTAACTTTAGACTATATTTCCTATATTTGAGTTCCTAGAGATATTTTAGGAACCTAATCCCTACATTCAAGGAAGGAATGTGCTCCTCTTCACTATTTTTAGCTATTTTCTATTTTTTATGAGGAAAAGCTAGGGGTGTGCCTCTCTCCCACAAATTTTATTAAGGGGTCAATTGTCTTAGTTTACTATAGCAATTAAACTTTATCTGTGAGGACTATATTAGGTTAATTTGGTACATAAGTGAAATGATCATCAATAATTAATAAAGGAAGGAATCTAAACTAGGGTTTATTATCCTCTTTTTCTTTGGTGAATTATTTAACTACTTGCAAGAAAGGAAGAGATAAAAATAAAATCATTTGAAAAACCTAGATAATCCCTCTTTTACACCCAATGAAGGTGGAAAACAAAAATAATGGGGTATATCACCCTTTTTACTATGGTGTAAACGATATGAGGAGGGATACCTAGGGTTTGTTTCTTGTTGGCACAGGGGCAGACTCAGGGTTAAACGCTCAAGAGCACACCAACAAAGCCCTAACTACCGGCCCTTTCGGCAACACCTGCGAAGCAGATGAAGTCTCACCCAAGGTAGAGGCAGGGGTGGTTGCAAGACTCAGGTGTTTGCAACCTTAGCTGGGACATAGACATGTGATTATATCACTTACAGAGCACTTAGCACCGATCATTTGTCAATATTCAACCCTTACTATACTTCATAGATAACATAGAGCATCGCAACATTTACTTAGATCTAAGGTATCTCAGCACTTAGCAACAGTAAAGCAGATCAGATCTGGTAAATCATCACTAAGCACCTTCATACATGTCACATCTAACATTCGCACACCTCTAAGAAGCACAAAGCATAAGTAGATATATCTAAATATATCAAAGAACTTAGAAAAAGAAGGGACAAACACATCAATTCAAAGCACAAAGCATAACACATAGATTTACGTGGTTCACCCCCACCCTAGGGCTACGTCCACCAACTCTTCTTCTTTATTAGCGTCTTCAATTGGTTATAGCACAGAGCCACCAAAATCCTACTGCGCACAGGACAGAAGATCTGTGCAACTCGCTAGATCCTTCTTCCTTGCGTTATAACACAAAGCCTTTTCCAACTTCCTATAATGACTAGCACTTAGCCCTGCAAGTCTCATATAGGCACAAAGCACTTATAGACCTTACTTGTACTTAGCATACATCACATAGATGTCGATATTCGACTACTACTTTCTTTCCTATCCTTCTATTTATACATACAAAAGTGGCCTAAGCATGGGTAAACCCACGGGCCAACATCCCTTTCCCATTACATATTCCCAAAACCCAAAAAGGGACCCATAAGTGGGCCGATATTCTGCAATCTCTGCTTTGTCTGGCGCTTCATCTTCGACAGGCTGTGGAAGTCCCAAAAACAGTCAAACATGACCAAGATTATCCAAAAACTTGGTCCAGGGCCAATAGGCCCCCAACACTCACCTATGACTCATCCTGAGTCACTCTAGTCCTAACAATTCTTCCTCGAATGCCTCGAGCTTGGCTCGAGCGGGTTTGATCTGCTGTAATTCTATGACCTCTTTGTCAGTGAACTCCTGGATCATTGCGTCGTTCACTGGCCCTTCTAGGAACTGTTCTGTTGTGATGACGACCTATTCTAGCTCGGCTCCTTGGCTTTCAACTTCTGTGAACAGTTGGCATGCCTTTTCTTGCACTGGTTAAAGTCCTTGAGTGACTTCCATCACTTTACTTTGAATCGTGTGGATCTATTGCTGGGTCGTGCGTTGTTCTTGAAACCTCTTCATTCTTTCAATTGGTGTTAAGGCCTTCAACTGTGCCTGTAACGTATCGGCGTGCTACTTTTCTTCTTGGAGCTACGACTCCAATGCCTGTAACTCTGGATTCTCCATGAGGTTCTCATAAGTTTGGGCACTCCTATTACTCAGTTTCTTGCATTCTAAGGCAAGAGCTTTTAATATGCCAACTGCACTGCGGGAAGTTGCTTCCCTTAGGTCTCTTACCTCATGCGGGGTCTCAGGTACTGTGCGAAGCTCTAGATCTACAATGCGTTGTTGTAGCTTCTGGATCACGTCTTCAAGATGTCCCACCTACTGTGGGATTCTTTCTTTGGTCTGTACTTCAATGACTGTCACAAAGCGAAGTGCTCTTTTGACCGCTTCCTTTACCTCCAATTTCTCTGCCAACAATTGTTCCCTTCCTTGCTGTAGATGTTCTTTCTCGTCATTCCATTTTGCTTGGAGAGCACTCTTTTCTTGTTTTGCAGCACTACGTTGTTCTACAAGGACTCCCTGTACTTGTGTCAAAGCCTGGATGGCTTGCTCTGCTTCATCTTGTGCTATTCGAATTCGAGCCTCGACTGAATCTGCGATTTGGTGGAGTTGAGCTGGCTCATCTCCTACTTCTAGTGTTTCGACTGACAGGGGCGCATTGGAGACTGCACGGTTCGACTGAAGTGCCTGCTGCACTCCTTGGAGATCTATCTCGATATGACCGTACATATCCTCTTGTTTAGTCTCTTGCTTCTCTATTATCTCCATCGCAGCATCATTCAGAGTTGTGACGATGAAGTTGAAGTCATCTGGGGTCAGTGTGGTCTGCATCTTAGTCACGGGATCTTTAGACTTCTTTCGGGAAGAAGGTTTCTTAGGTGAACCCTTCCTCTTCTTCAAAAGTTTTGCTTTGTCTCTGTGATTTTGTTCGACTTCTTCTAACTCTTCCCCATCACCCTCTTAATATGGTGTGATGGAAGCAGTCTCCACCGAGGCACTTCTTAAGTCTTGCACTTCGTTGATATTCTGTCGCATGGTAGGTCCGGGTATATCCTGCACAATTTCTGGACTGTCTACATTAGATATCTCCGTAGGGTCAGCTGGAACAAGGAGGTCCGCCAACCATTCCTTTCTGATCTCCTCCAAATCTTCTTCTGTTAATTTATAATAGGATTGTAACTGCTACTTGTGCTCGTTAGTGCGCACTGTGATGTAGAGAAAGTGTCTATTTGCGTTGAACTTCATCAAGGGCCGAAACATGTGGAGTGTGTTCAGAGTGATGCGCGGTGTAGCATGGATAGCTACCTTCAACTGATTATAATATGAATGAAACACGACATTTGACTGCCATTGTTTATTCATATCGTTCAAGTACCACAGGGTACTGAACTTCGCAGCCAATGGTTCAAAGGGTTCAATGTCCGGGAAGGTCACACCTTCCGGCATTTCCCATGCAATGAATGCGATCAGTATGAGAAGCTAGCTGAAATGGAACCCATACCCTTGGTCCTGGGCTTCCCTGCAATCAATCTCTAGCTGGTTTACAAGGTACTATGCCCAATTCATTTGTACACCCTCCGCGCATTTCCCGGCAAGGTCTACTACGAATCCGGTTACTTGGGCGGGCCGGTTCTTGTGAACTAATTTCCCATCAATGAGTTGACAGGCTAGGCGTAATGTGTCATTCTGGATAGAGACTACCTTGTATCCTCATGTACCCTTCTCAACATCGCCATACGTATCCTTTATCTTCTGCGCTAATGCTCGGTCTGAGGTCTTTCCAAGGTAAAAATCCTGTGGGTCGGGGCCTTGCATGCTAAGCATGGTGATCCGATTGATCAAGGTCGGATCCATAGTGATACGTCGGTTCAGCCATAAATATCCTCCATGGTAATAGGATAACAACAGCTTAACACATGCGTTTACTTCCTGGTGTTTGCCGAAGTGCGGGATCTTCATCACATTGAGCAGTGTGGATTGTGTGAGGTTCTAGGTCCATGACTACGGGATAATATTGGAGTTCTTATCTTTCGTCTTGGTTAGATACTTATGCGGGGCGAGCATACTGTAAGCCTTTCTGTCGCTGAGGTTGAAGTCGCTAAACTTCAACGCTACTATCTTATCCTGGTCTGTGTGAACTGCGTGCACCCCTTTCGGGAGGTACACAGTGACCAAAGCATATTTAAAATCCCTGGGCACGCTGTCTCTATTCACTGCGCCACTCAGAGGAGGTATATACGTAGTTAAGATGATCAGAATCAACTTGGCATTCACGAGATCGTCTCTATGCTTCGTTCTCGTCTTTGTCGCGATTCTGGAAGTTCCTGCTCTACGAGCATTCGATGGAGAAGCTTGGACTCCTCCTGTCGATGATGCTTGCACACCTGCATACATCCTTCTTTCCGACATGACTTTCTCGGTCCTGAGATCAACGAGTACTTCCTTCATAGATTCTTCAAGTGCGCTAAGCTCTTCGGACATACGCACTCGAGGTTAATAATATCGGGTTCACGAAGTAATGTAGACACGAAAATAAGATGGAAAGCAAGAGCATAATGATCACTGGACGATCTTAATCAAGGTTGTGAGCTCAAATTCTCGATTTGGAAAAAGTGTTCTTTGTGCATGGCACGACGAGCTAAATAGGTAAATCGATAACGGTTGGCTCACAATGATCATGACCCTCCATTAACTCATGTTCGATCTGTTATGGCGCGGCCCAATGGTCTAATGATGCCTCTTTATTACTTTTCTTCCCGTTCGGGGTAGAATTCGAATGGATATGTCGGTCCCAACGACTATATTTCTTCGTCATGGCGAAGTACTCTATGTCACTGTTCTGATATCTCGGCGAAGTTCCAATTCTGTAATTTTTCTTTCTGCGAGGTCTCTTCTAGAACCTCCTGTAACCTTTCAGTATTATCCCTTTTCTTTCTTAACTTTCTAGCCTTATTTCCAGTGAGCTTTGTCTCAATAATGCTTTTATCATTCTGAGTCTTTTCTTCTTTGGTCTTAGTTACTTCGCACTATTGAAATTTTTTCCTAGGGTTCCTGTGTAATACTTCTTCCTTGTCTGGGATACGTAATTCAATCTCCTGGGGATCCTCTAGTGTTCTTTTAGCCTCGACATCCGAGTTGCTAGTATTAAATATCTGCGATTTTCTCTTTTGTTCCTCAATCAAGTGCGTGATCCTTCTTGTCATAAAGTCTTTTAACTCTTGCTTCTTCTGTTCCAAAACTTCTTCTTCCTCCTTTCGTCTGGCTTGATCTCTATCAATCCAAGGTTTTTCTATTAGCATGGTAAATGGGGCTTTGTCTTCAACAAATTTAATAATCTCAAAGTCCTCTTCTGTCGAAGCTCCATTGACAGTCATAGGTATCCGGGCGAGCCTTCCACATAGGTTTACTAGATTTCCTCTGAATAATGTAATATACCAGGTATAAAAAGTATGCAGAACAGAAATAAAATGCTAGAAATGGCAGAATAATAGTAATATAACTAGCATAATCTCCACAATAACACATAAATGATATAAGAACAACAACAAAAATAACACTTTGATTCAGAAAGCAATGTTCACGGGCCTCTTCGAGGGGGAAACTCCAGTCGAGCAGCGCTCTGTTACAATAATCTCCAAGCTAGGGTTTTCATACCCTCGACCCTTATTTATACTAAATATGTCTATCAAGAGAAGCATCTAGAGGAAGATCCTTCTAGAAGCAGAAGCTTCTATTAGATCTTCTTACATCCGCCTTATTCTATTTTATTGAAAGGCCTTATTAATATTGACCTTTATTACATCCGAACATATTTCTCTACCTATGTGCGGGTTAGGACCCTAACATGTCCGCCCCCTTAAAAACAACCTTGTCCTCAAGGCTTGAGATGTGGAAACTGCTACAGAATGATAGTTGGTTCCCAAGTGGCATATATTGGAGTTGTATCTTTCCACTAGACTAGCACGTCCTTGATGGTTCTCTAATGCAAGTGACGCTCACGCTGGTCCAAAACTGCTTCTAGTTGTAGCCAAATGGATCCTTCTTCAACTAACTCGGGAAGGTTGGTTTGAATTTGGCACCTAGTTCCAATCACCTTCTTTAAGCATGAAACATGAAAAACATGATGTAGCTTCGAATGACTGGGCATAGCTAACTGATAGGAAACTTGTCCCACATGCTTGAGAACTGTATAAGGACCATAAAATTTGGGCGCTAGCTTCTGATAATGCTCAACCTTGAGGGAAGTTTGCTTGTATGGTTGCAGTCGTAGAAACACCTGATCCCCTTCTGCAAATTGACGTTCAGAGTGACCTTGATCTGCTTGTTGCTTCATGCGATTCTATACCATGACCAAGTTCTCTTTGAGAGTACGGAGAATATCCTCTCGAACTGTAAGTGTTTGGTCAACTGCCTGGACCTTCGAGGTACCTGGTGAGTATGAGAGAACTGAAGGTGGCTTCTGTCCATATACCACTTCAAAAGGAGTCATGCGTGTAGCTATATGGTAGGAAGTGTTGTACCACCATCCAACTAGGGGTAACCATTGAGCTCACTGATTTTTCTTTTCAGAGGAAAAACACCTCAGATATGTTTCCAAACACTTGTTGACAACTTCCATTTGACCATCAGTCTAGGGATGATAATCTATGCTGAAATGAAATTGGGTGCCCTATAGCTTGAACAGTTCTTGCCAAAAATTGCTTGTGAAAGTTGGGTCACAATCAGAAACAATAGAGTGCGGCATGCCATGAAGCTTGAAGACCTGGTCCATGAAAATTTGAGCCACCGTGGATGCAGTAAATGGGTGTTGAAGAGCACATAAATGAGCATACTTGGAAAGGTGATCCAGAACCACCATTATGACTGATTTATTTCCCGATTTGGGTAAGCCGGTAATAAATTCCATAGAGATATCCTTCCAAATAGCAGGTGGAATCGGAAGTGGTTGTAGTGTGCCCGAAGATTTGACTGTTTCTCCCTTGTTGCGTTGACACACATCACATTCAACGACAAAATTATGGATGTCCTATTTCATACCATCCCAGAAAAAAGAATGTTTGACCCTGTCTTAGGTTTTGGTGAACCCGGAGTGCCTCGCTCTGGGTGTAGCACGAAGCTCAGAAAGTACCGTGGATTTAAGCTTTGATTGTTTACTTAAATACAAATGGCCTTTGTATCAAAGCTCATCCTAGAGCCAAGAGTACCCTGGGGGAGATGGAGCATTGGTCTTCAATTGCTGGATCAGATGCAAACTTTTGGGATCTTGTAGCCATTCCTGGCGAACAGCTTGGAGCCAATCTGGTACAATGAAGGAAAGAGAAAAAAGGGATCCTTCTTCTTCATATTTTCGAGACAGTGCATCCACCACCACATTGTATTTTCCTTTCTTGTAAATGATCTCATAATCATATCCAAAGAGCTTAGTCACCCATTTTTGTTGCTTCGGGGAGGAAATGCGTTGTTCCATAAAGTACTTGAGGCTTTGATGGTTTGTATTAATTTGGAAACGTTGCCCCAAGAGATAAGGGCGCCATAGATCAATGACATGCATAATAGCCAACATTTTCTTTTCATAGATGGGTTTGCCCATATTCCTTTCAGATAGTTGCTTGCTGGTGAAGGCCAAAGGTTGACCCTCTTGCATAAGGACAACACTGATTCCTTTCCCTGAGGCATCACATTCCAACACAAAGGTATTTGTGAAATTAGGAAGGGACAGAACCAGAGTGGTGCACATGGCCATCTTCAAGGTTTGGAAAGATTGAGTAGCGGCTGGAGTCCAAGTGAAAGAGTTCTTTTTGAGGAGAGCAGTGAGAGGTGTTGCAATCTTTCCATAATTCTTAACAAACTTGCGATAATACCCTGTTAAGCCCAGAAATCCACGCAAGCTTTTGAGAGTCTTTGGGTGCGGCCAGTCTTGCATAGCTTCAATCTTTTTTGGATCCACCCTGACGCCATCCTTGCCAACCAGATGACCCAAGTATTCTATTTCTGAGGCACCAAAAGCACATTTAGACTGTTTCAGGAAAAGTTGGTGCTGAGAGAGTAGATGGAGAACTCGATCCACATGAGTAAGATGGTCTGTCCAGGTTTTTCTATAGATGAGGATATCATCAAAGAAAACTAAGACAAACTAACGAAGAAAGGGACGAAAGACATGATTCATGAGGCTTTGGAAGGTGGAGGGGGCATTACATAAGCCAAAGGGCATGACCAAAAAATCAAAGTGGCCCTCATGAGTTCGAAAGGTCGTCTTGGGAATGTCTGCCTCTTTCATACGTATCTAGTGATAGCCTGAGCGAAGATCAAGTTTAGTAAATAATTGGGCGCCACTCAATTCATCTAGGAGGTCATCAATGATAGGAATGTGAAATTTGTCTTTAATGGTCAGTTTGTTGAGGGCACGAAAGTCAAGACACATTCTCCAAGAACCTTCTTTCTTCAGGACCATGACTATAGGAGAAGAGTAAGGGCTCGTACTAGGGCAGATAACGCCTGCATTAAGGAGTTCCTTGACCATTTTCTCAATTTTATTAATTTGTGAAAAGGGCTGGTGATACAGATGGATATTGGGAGGAAGGCTTTCAGGTACAAGGGGAATGGAATGATCATGAACACCGCGGGAAGGAGGGAGTCCTTGGGGAGTGGAAAATACCATTTGATGTTTAGAAAGGAGGGCTTGGAGGTCATGCGACACTGGGGGTTTCTCTGTTGCTTGTATGGCATGGAGTTGGGCAATGACACTAGAATGACCTTTTTTGAGCATCTTTTCCATGCGATGGGAACTAATGACCTCAGGTGAACCAACAATGATGCCTTGGAATTTATATTGTGTCCTTCTTGGTCGAATTGCATGGTTAATTCCTTGAACTCCATGAGAATGGGACCTAAAGTCCTTATCCAGTCTGCACCCAACACAATGTCACAGTGGCCCATGTCGATAGAAAACATATGGGATTTTAGGTGGTAGTCACCAATTTGGAGACGTACATTTTCATAGCGCCCTCCACATTTCATGGAACCACCATTGGCAATCATGATTTGGAAATTGTTGACGGCATGGATGTAGCAATGGGTTTCTTGGGCAATGCAGTGATGAATAAAATTATGGGTGCTTCCACTATCAACCAGAATGATGACCTTCCGATGCTTGATGTAACCGATGAACTTGAGGGTTTGGGGGGCGGAGAAGCCAGTGAGAGCATTGAGGGAAATGATCGGTTCCACTTCGGGAGGGTCTGAGGGAGTGGTTATGTCAGTGATTTCAGGTGACTCAGACACAAGGGGAGTTTCAACATCCTCTTCCGAAATATCCTTAGATATGGCCATAAAAATATTTTGTTCCTTACACTTGTGGCCCGAAAAATATTTGTCATCACAATTATAACAAAGGCCTTTGATTTGGCGTTTAGCCATTTTAGCCCTCATCAATTTTTGGATCTTTAATGGGGCAAATGGAGTAGTGGGATTTACGGGTTTAGGGCGAGGGATAAAGGAGGGTTTACGGTTTTGAGAGGATACAACTTGTTCTGCTTCTTTAGCTTTTTTAGTATCCTCTACCCAACTCAAAGGTCAAGCCATGAGCACATGGGCCCGAATCTCATCCTTGAGGCCACTGATAAAACACTCTCGAAAGAAAGCATCAGTCATGCCCTCTGTTCGAAAAGCTAGGCGCTCAAAGGCAGCTATGAAGTCTTCTACTGTTCTTGATTGTTTCAACTTTGTCAAACGGCCCAAATGGTTGGTGTCAGTGTCAAAGCATTCATAAAGCTCAGTCACAAATTGGTTCCAAGCAATATACCCTTGACGGGAAGTTTTTCTCCATTGCCACCATTGCCAACGTTCTTGATCTAGATGGAGAACACCATATCGGAGTTTGGCCAAGTCATCTGTAATGCCGTATAAAGAGAAATAATGTTCCATTTGGGTTACCCAACCAGTGGGGTCCGAGCCATCAAATTTGGTCACATCCACCCATGGAAGGCATAGGTCACGTTGAAAGTGATGGTGCTGAAAGGTATGGGAATGGGAGGAATGTTCACCTTCAGTATTTAGAGGTGCGTTAGAGAAAGGGTCATCCATAGGGATCTTCAGTTTGGTGCAGAGTGATGCAAAGACAGATTCAAGCTGGGTGGTTAGTTCTTGTTTGACTTCCTCCATTAAGGACTGCATGGTTGCATTTAAGGTTTTATTGATGGATGTATCGATGGAGGCAACATTGGCACTGAGTTGTTTCACTTCTTTTTGGGTCTTGAGGAGACCATATTGCAAGGTGTTGAAGCGAGCTTCCAGGTCTTGGCTACGGGTATGGGCCATGAGGATGGGTGAATTGAAAAGGGGCAGGCGGGGTAAAAATTTTTGCCGAAAAATGATATGGATGAATGTGATAAGGGCGAAGAGATGAATCCAATGGAATAGGTCTCAAATAATAGTGAAACAAATTCCAAACTTTTTTTTTTTTTTTACACCTGCAGAGTTATACTCCAATCTGAAGAATACTGCAGTGATGAAATCCCCAAATGCTTAACCAGTAAGAAAAGTGTAGTGATTTGGCAACCCAAACACAGTTGCGCAGCAACAGATCTTGTCTATTTTAATTTTTTTATGTTTCTGTCCCCCAAGGGTTAGGTATTCAAGGGTTCTACAGACAAGGGTTTGCCCTGTGCTATAGCTCTCTGATATACATGCAGGGTCCAACAATAGTACTCGGCCCAATATCTCAGGGCACTAACTAAGGAGGATAGA
>WSFP011391192.1:0-28054 GCA_009831015.1 Picea engelmannii | reverse complement strand
TTGATCATATTGAGTACACAACTATGTGCACTCTAGAAGAGTTGGAGAAACTCCAACAGAAATATATGATGCTACTTCAAAATTTAGATCAATCGAACCATGAAGAGTTTGAACAGAGAGTTCAACTAGAAGACAAAGAAAAGGAGATCAAAATATTGAAAACCGAAGTTACTAATCTAACAGAAGAGATGGAAGAATTAAAGACACATGACAGTAAAAGAAAATAAGTGCTAAAATAATTAAAAGAATTAGTTAACAGACTAAACACTCAACTGGAAGAAATTAAAGAAAGTGAAGAAGACCTAAATATCCAGTTAACAAGGAAAGAATATTCTTACCACATGTTGGAATTGGAACCCATCAATTTCAAAAAGATAAATGAAAGTACTAATGTAGATCTAATGACTCAAATTGAATAAGATAAGAAAAATGAAGAAGCCCAGAAGATCCAAATAACTAAAAAGGAAGAATCATGCCAAATGTTTGAATTAGAATCCATCAACCTCAGAAGGATTCAGCTAAAATACGAGGAATAAATAAAAATATTGAAAACTAAAGTTTTTGATCTAACAAAAGATATGGAAGAATTGAAGACATATGACAAAAATATTAAATGCAAAGAAGTCTTGGATGAGATAGAAGAAATAGTCATCAATCTAAAGACTCATCTTGAACATGCTAAAGAAGTGGAAGAAGACGTAAAGATTCAGTTGACTAAAAAGGAAGAATTATGTCAAATATTAAAGTTAGAAATAGTCAATCTCAAACAGATGAATGAAAAGACAAATAAGATTGTCAATTTCCATAATATCTTAGCTATCCTAGATAATATTTGGAAGAGCCAAAGATCAATTGATGACAAAACTGGTCTTGGATACAATAAGAAAGAAGACAATAACAAATGGAGCACCATTTACAAACATGAGAAAGGATCGTCCTTCTTAAAAGGAAAAGGTGCAAGTACAAAGCAATTACAAGTCATGAACTTTGTTAAGGAAGGAAGGTATAGAAGTAAAAAGGAAGAAGAAAATCAAATGACAAATTTTTGAAGACAAAATAAAATCAAGAATGGAAACACCTTCAATGGCTATTGATTTTCTTTCCATAGCTTTGGCCATAAAGCAATGGAATGCAAGAAACTAGAGGAAGGATATACAAGAAAATCCAAAAACTCAATTAGATGTTGGAGATGTAATGTTTTTGGGCACACAACAAAATTTTGTCATACAATGAGATGTTACAACTGTGATAGGTTTGGGCACAAATCCCAAAACTGCAAGAATACAAAAAGTCAATATTTGAATAAGTCATTCAAGTCAGTGACAAAACCTAATAAAAGTTGGAAGAAGAGAGGAGATGGAAAATCTCCAAAAAGACAATTAGAAAGAGAAGATCCAAAAAGAAGAATATCTCATAGAAAGATATGGAGAAGAAAATATGAAGGAGAAAGCAAGAAAGATGATATTACACCTGAAAATGAAAAAACTAATAATAAGAACATGATGGGTGAAGGTCCTAATAAAGAATGTGAAATTAAATATGGAATAAATCAAGCCTAAGAAAAGGAAGTGCCTATAGAATAATATGGGACAATATCAAATTCCGATGAAGTCATAATTTGTTAGCCAAAGAAATAAAATACCAAAAGAAGTTTAAATTCAGTTCTACAAAATCAAAGGATTATGCCAAGAATTTTTAAAATTAATAGGAGAAGAGGCCTTGTCAGAAAGAGCTACCCTTTCAGAAACAAAGGGGGAGAGTAGTCAGAGGCAGAGAGAGAATATTGACAGGGGTTTCATTCAATTATGGCATGCAGAGCATGAATGTAGGGGGAGTTACTCAAGTTCATATTTTGTTCAACAAAATACAGAGAGATAGAGGTTGATCATAAGGGGAGCAACCCTTTGCCATTGATGTCAAAGGGGGAGAGTAACTTCATAGAGAATAGCATCATCACAAGGGGATTTTGTGTATGAAGTTAGTGTGTTTCCCTTAATGAAAAAGGGGGAGATTGTTGGACATATTGTCATTGATATGTTGTCATTGATGTCAAAAGTCGATGTCATTGTGATGTGATGATAAGTTGTTATGATGAATTGTCATTTTTGAGTTATCATTGATGAAATTGTCATTGATGTCAATAGTATAACAGTTAGCAGAGAATGAAAATGTCAAATAGTATGCAAAAAATAAAAATGTCAGACAACATGCAGAGATCAAAGCTTAGAAGGAAAAGTGCATTGCAAAAACACGATCAGATCAAGTAGTGACTGTTGGATATGCAAGTGTCGGATCAAGGGTAGGGATTGATTGCAGAGGGCGAAGGGAGAATCAAACAACGCGTTAATTCCAATCCCACAATTAGTCTAGACCATCATGTTAGAAGAGAAGGACTCGTCAACAATCAGATCAAGTCATGGCCATTGGATATGCAAGCACCAGATCAAGGGCAGGGATTGATTGTGGAGCGTGAAGGGAGAATTAAACAACACGTTAATTCCAATCCTGCAATTAGTCTAGAATGTTGATCATCACTTGCCAATAGATCTACAGTTGGCATCAATTCCACTACCAAACGAGTAGTTTTCATTGCAGAACTCGACAAAAGTTTTAAACGTCGTTCTAGTGAGGACCCTCCAATCATCCATGATCATTGATCTGCTCCGAGAACATTCTCGACCATTGGATCAAGTTGAGTGGAAGGACAAAGTAAGTCATGGACCATAGATCATGGAAGTAACATATGCATGGTCATCCTGGTATTGACCACTTTGGGTAAAATCAACCAAAGGAAATGTGCATGAAGTAATTTTAGCCGAAGCCAAAGTTCCTAAGTAAACATGAGCCATCCGATCGTAGGTAACTTTTTGGGAAAAATAAGAACCGTTGGATTTAAACCAAGGAAAAGTAGCATCGTAGACAGATCGAGTCATCGATCTAAGATCACGATCAACAGACAACATTCATTTCGAGTTAAAAGTTGCGAGGAGGTTACACTTCAGGTAATCTCACTTCGGGTAAAATGAGAAGTAAGAAAGGCCAAAGTCTCGAAGTGGACATGAGTCGTCCGATCTGAGGAACAATTCGGAAAGCATCCTGACCATTGGATCAAGTTTAGTGGAAGGACAGGGTAAACCACAAACTATCACGAAGTATATGTTAGCCATCTAATCTAAGGAACACTTCAGAAAATATCCCGATCATCGGATCAAGGAAAGTAGAAGGATAGGATAAGTAAGGCAAAATACCTGAGATCCAAAATACCTGAATTCTCGATAGTCATTGGATTGAGTTAATATTTTTCGATTTAAATGAGGACCATCTGATCTGGACAATACATGATGGTCATTCGATCAAAATAATGGTCAACTTCGGTGCTGACCACTTCGCAAAAAAGGGATTCATAACATATGAGTTCACCCGAAGGCCAAAGTTCCGAAGTTTCTCTCAGTCGTCGATCTGAGATATATTTTGTAAGTTAGGACAGTTGTTAGATCAAGGAGAAGAACATGTGCCACATGAGGAGATCTACATCAGCAAGGACACGTGACGCAACTAGATGATGACAAGTGTCAAAGTGTAGTTTTCCCTTTAGGTATGTGTAAGTCACGAATCTAAGTGACATGTGGAATCCACTTGGTTAGTGCCACATCAACAAGTGACGTCAGCAAGTTACATCACTCCGAGAGTTTTTACTTCGGGAGTTTCACCACCAGCAAATGCCTGAAGTCTCGAAGTTCCAAAATGAACGAGAAACATTCATCATGCAAATAACATCCAACTATCTGATCTACTTCAATGAAGTTAACTCTGGAAGATTAAAGGAAAATGAAGGAGAAATCACCTGAAGTGTCGAAGGCCGAAGCTAACCTGTATCGTCGATCTAATTCGGGATCATTCTTGACTGTTGATCAAGTATAGTGGAAGGATAGCATAAGTGGAAGTGTTAACCGATAGCAAGCAATCACCACTGTTGTATGACTTATTTGGTAGGTAATCACTTCGGAGTAATTGCTACTCTAGAACTCGAAATCCACAAATAGCCAAAGTCCTGAAGTAAATGAGAATCATCCATCTCATTGTGACATTAAAACATGATCATTGATTTTGATTAGTGATCAAGAACTCGCTTGGCTTAGCGCCTGGTCACCACCTGTGGTCTTATGGAATAAAGAAACAAAGGGGAAAGAAGAGGCAGCGCTTAAATTAATAAGACCATGGTCTTGCACCTATGGTCATATGTAAATGGTTTGAAGGAAGTGCCTCTACAGAATTTGATTTCTGCAATATTTTCAGAGACATGAAATTAAGTTAAATGAAATCAATCCATACCTGTGATCGATTAATGAAAAGCATTTTCATTAAATTGAAAAGTCTTCTTGATAATATTTGAATAAAGAAAAACAAACAAGATTATTGTTAATGAATAGGTGAGATGGTCCAAACAAAGCGACACAATGTTTCATAGCTCAAACCAGTTGGAAGACTATATAAACAAGAAGGAATGGTGAGAATAAAGTGTAGTTGAACTTTTTGTAGTATATATATTTATATATAACATGGATGGAATGAAGTTTCATTCTATCAGGTTGGTGCCTGTTTATAAGCTAGGTCTTGTATGAGGATTGGATTCCTCACATCTTATTTGGATCTGAGATCAACAAGATGGGAATTTTTATGACGATTGGATTCCTCATTTCTCAATTGGATCTAAGAACTACAAGTTGGGTCTTGTAACAGAGATTTTGGTCTCTCATAATTGTTTGAAGATGAAATTCAAAGATTGATCTTATGTATTCATTCAAGTTAAATAAATAAATAAAGTATTTATTCTTTTGTATATATTGATTGAGAAAATGAAATAAATATTTGTTGTTCAGTTAATTTGTGAAAAGTAAAAATTGTCCAAAGTTTTGTGACATTGATTCACCCCCCCGCCTTCTCACGTCAAGTATTCATTTCAACAAGCTCAAATAAGAATCAAGTTAAGATGCACACTCATCGGTGGCCCTTCTTCTAGCGCCATAAATGTTGATGGCTAAAACTAACCATGTTCAACATTATAAGGAGATCACCCGGTCAAGGCCCTAATTAGGCCTTATCCATTTGGGATGGTGATTGTGATTGGTTCAAATGGGTATCCAATTACCCTTGTCCTAAGATTAACCTAATTTCAACCTAAGCTAAGTTAATGTATATGTACAAAGATATATACACAGGGCATTCTATTTGTTGATGTATATTATCACTTGCTTTGGTCAACAAACAGAAGAGAAGGAACAACCTTCTAACTCTTCTTGTTCACTTGTGATATTCTTGATTAACATCAATAAGAAAAGATATACTCGATTTACCCTCTCACTGCTAGCTTGCAAGAAAGCAACCCTTAGGCTGACATGAGGGCTCATCCATGCCACGTTGGATTTTTCTCCTGCTAAAAAGATACTTTATGGATAAAATTCAGATGCAATTTTAATCTAGAATGCAAGAAACTAATCTAACCTATCTCAATTGAAAGAGGAATCATCCCACTTTCAATTAAGAGAAAGATAAAAACTAAAATGAACCAGAATTGAATAAAAGGTAAAGATAAGTTAACAAGCTAGAGAAATAGTTCTTCTAACGTGAAACTAATAAAACAAATATGCATTAACAACTATCTAATAACAAATATCAAACAATTTGATGCACATACTTAAATTCAATATTAAAATGATTGCATTCAAGGTAAATGAAAAGGTTGTTATATTATAGAAGAAGTTCTAATAAGATAACAGTGTCAAGCTTAGAAATTAACATGCAATAAACTGATAGATAGTTAACCATAAATACATAATAATTTTCTTGAACACAATGTTTAGTCATTAAATAAATTTTCCATCCCTGCAAAGATAACTTTACAATGGTTTAGAATGAGCAAACATTCTCAGATTTCAACAACAATGCTAAAACTGATAATTACACCAATTTGGACAAAGATAAACAAAACTGAATTTAGTAGCTTGATTATATGGTTCAAGAGAAATAGCCAAGAATTTACAAAAAAAAAAAAATTATTCCCTTACAACAATGCAAAGAGTTATCCATTTTACAAAAATTGGAATCCCTCCATAAGCTTCCAATATGTGGAACCCCATGCATTGATTATGTTTCTCTCTTTTTATATGAAAAGAGTTTCATCAAAATTGTAACTACATTCCATAAATAAGAGTAGTTATCCTCCTTTAAAGTTAGGAATGAGAAATTATGAAATTATTTTAATTCTCAAACTAATTGTTTCTTTTCGTAAGTTTTATCCTTGGAATTCGAATTAGTCTTCAATCCATAATCCACGATCAAAACTCATATTTTCCATCAGGGTATGTCTAGATTTTACATTTTCAACCAATTCTCTCCTTTGATTAGTAGGCATGTGGCCTTATGAATGGACTCCCCATCTACCTGTAGCTTAACATCTCCTATCCTGTCAGATTTTCCATTCAAACTCAAAGAAAATGCTTTGTTTACTGGTTCTTGATGTCGTTGGCCCTAACCTGGAAATAATCTTGTAAAGAACCATGATTTTCACCTAAATCATACATCTAACTCCAAAACTTCTTGCTCTTTGGAAAAATGGGTCCATTTTGAGAAACACCCACATCTCATATTTTTCATTTTCTCCCTTAATTGGTTAGAAACGGAGCTCAAAAACGATTACTCATTTATGATTTCAACCCAACTCTGTAAAATATAACCATGAAAGACAGTAAAAACTTGAGCCACCCAGCCTACTAAAATAATGTGTGATGGTCAGTTATAACCTCAATTAGATCTAGTCTTGTAGGATTAATTCTTGAGATCAGACCCAAACTGGAAGTTACTACAAATTCTCAGGAAGGAAACACAACAAAACCTAGGGACATAGTTAAAAACGCAAAGCTAAAATGAAAACCGCATTCACAATCCTTGTTGCGAAGGGAAGAAAAACCTTATGAATGGTAAATCATAAAGCTTGAAGTGAGAAAACCCCAAATGACCCGCTCAATGCATGTACCTTCCCACTCTTTGAGTTGATGGACACATTAATTTGAAGTTATGACCAGGACTGAGGAGGTGTACTCACTCAAAACAAGTGACAAGAAATAATGGTAATAAAGTGTCAATTGGCAAAGTCTTGTGATCAAAAGATGACCTAGGAACTCTGATGACTTAATCAAATGTGAAAACACTTAAACTATGCGTGATTTTGATTATTTATGATTTTTTTGGAGAATTTACATAAGTTTTGAAAAAGTCCCATAAGCATAATGGTAATTAATAGCATACTAGACTCAACCAAATATGATATCCTTTGCAGAAGCTTTGTTCATTAATTTTATTATAATTTTATGTAAAACTATATAAACTTAACAAGTAATTCATAATCAAATAATTATATAGTTAATAACATTTTACAATTCAAAGCATGAATAAAACTAAAACAAGAATGTCAACTATCATGAACCATGAAAAAATAAGACTTGACCTGAAAAGGCTAAGTGTTTATAAGCCAAGGAAATACTATAGCTAAGAAAATTTTGTAGCTAAGACTCACTTTGTAATGAAATTTATGAAAATTTTAAAATACTCGTTATGACTGAAACAATAATCCCAATCATATGGAAAGCAATGAAATATGTAAAAACGAACTAAGATTGGAACTATTTTGAAATTGAATTCTTTCGAATTTCATGTTTAAATTCATGAAATTCAAAAGATAGAATGTTTAGTCAATCTTTAGATAAAGGATCAAAACATGTAAAGACCTCAATGCTAAACTCTGATACTCGTAAATTATCACAAAAAAAAACTATTTACAAAAATTAAATAAAACCAAAAGATTCAATCATATCAAAATCAATTTCACAAAAAAAAATGAAGGCGCCCAAATTTCATTGTTGATCATTAAGCGTAAATTTGGGAGGATGTTGTCTGTAAAAAAAAATGGAAACACATGGGGAAGAAGCAATTATCTCTAGTTATAAAATGATAGCACTAAATTTACCAAATATCTAAAGGAAATATTTCAAAAGTTCTTTCACACTAGACCATTCTCAAGGGTCTCACATAAGCCATATTCAAAGGAAAATAAGATTTTAGAGATGAAAGGAATTAAATTCCTAATTCCAAGACAATGAATCCAAGCAAAGGGAATATTCATTGATTTTTAATTACATCTCTACTTATGGACGGTAAAAATAGCTAGGAGGTTGTAAAAGATTAACATGCATCTATTTAAAAAAATACCTCTTTACCCAACACTACTTCACTACCAACATGCTTGTTCAGTACCCCAATGAAGTTGTCTTGGTACCATGTGTGCATTTACCCACTACCAATGATATTGTTTATTACCCTGATGGGTTTACACACATTTCCCACACAAATGTTCTTTCAACTCTCTAATGACACCCTTTTTATTAATTTATTTGGAAAATTTATTTTAGCAATTAGATGAAGAAAGCGGGGTGGTCGGGGAGTTGTTTTTAATTTTTTTTGGTATACTTAAAGGAAATAATGCAATACCATTTGAGTATGACCTCTCTAGTTTCTCTTTATCAATCAAAGTAGAGGCTTTTAATTGTGGAGGGGATGGGAGGGATTCAAAGTAAAGAATGTTGGTAATTTTTTCCTTTTTTAAAAATAAGCTTATAATGCTTGAAACATGTCTAAATCTTCCCCATAGCTAACAGTTAGTGTATAAGAAGGTGAAAACTTGGTAAAAAATGACCTTTCAATAAATTAAATCCTAGAAAATGATAGAGTAACAGATTTCCCCATGTAGGTCAACCAATGTTGAGTAGGAAAGATTCTCCATACCATAAAATCCAATCAAACCAAAAACAAACCAAAAACATAAAAATTTAAACCCAAACAAAGAATGAAAGTGCAAATTTGAAAGAAAATAAAATTGCAAAGCCAAAAATTAAAAGAAAATGTCAAACCTAAAACTAGGGGCAGTCATGACTAAAGGGTAAAGTTGCATTAAGTGTCTTTTTCTTTACAAATATCTTGTTTTAAAAATTCAATCTTTCAAACCAAAGAACAAGATAATAAATGAACATAGAGACTTCCCTGACATGACTTATTTGTCATTAATTATCACCACAATTGTTCTTTGAACCATGATGGCAAGGTGGGTAAATTCCAAATCTAGGCTTTCAACAAATCTTGACGATGAAATTAAATCATCCAATATTAAAACATGACTGAAACTAAAATCACCAAGAAAAATTGTCAAGGACGAAAATAGGCATATGAGACTTATTATAAAGAAATAACCTTTTCTTATCATAAAAATAAAAGTATGACGAAGTTGTGGATTTGATTAAATTCATATATGCTTAAGATCATGATTTATTGAATATGAACTTAAAACAAAATGAAACTAGGCTAAATTAAACCTACTCCTATTCTAACTTTAGGAGGGAAATATGACTGAGGGAAATATGACTATGTATTGTCATACTTCCAATGGAGTCATTCAATTGACTTGATACCTGTACATATATAGATGTCAAACATTAGTAACAATGATAAAAATAAAGATATTGCTACTCTAAAAGAAAAGAAAAAGTTGTTATGTACATTAGTTCCTAATAAAACAAAACATAACACTTTATTTACAAGAGAAATCTCCTTCAACCAATTCTCCAACCATATATCTATTGGATCATAAAAATAAACATGAAGATATGTTATGGACTAGCGAGACTTGGAAGAAGAGGAGGATAGCAGGCTGAATTTAAATGATGTTTTTATAAGTTTTGAAGCCTATAAAGAGTTGTTAGTATCAAGCAATAAAATATCATCACTTTTTACACTAATGGTACAATATAGTTGGTATTTATTCACAAGTGATTCATTTTCACAAGTCTCGTCGAAGTAAAAACACGTAAAATCATATACTTGCTAAAAACAATCATGATCAAGACAATTCAATAGAACTTGATCATCATAAGAGTCATAAACTAGAATGGTCTTTTGAACATTGAAATCATATAAATGATTCAAGGTTTGAAAATGAGAAATTGTTGTAATATTTACTAAAATAAGGATTTTCTCATTTTCAAATGTAAATTGATTTACATAATTAAGAATGTGAGAACCTGACATAACCATCATCGGATGGTGAAGTGTAGCAACATTCGCAATCCTCAAGTCATAATCATTAATGACTTTACATTTTTTATTAACATCCTCTTCTTTATCATGAGATATACTTGAACCAAAATAATGATTAAGTTCAAAAGTATGGCAACTTTTAGGTTTGTTGAAAACATAATTATAGAGAAATTATTTTTCCTCATCAATAATTGGCAATCCATTAATTGTTGAATACATGAAAGCTCCTCTATTTTCTGAAATAGAATTTGTGTAAAGAGGAAATGTTGACTGATTAGCAAATGAATTGATATCATTCAAAAGATCATGATAAAGAGAAAAATGATTGTTTAAATATATTTACCTAAAAAGTTATCTTCCTAAGATGCTCATTTTCGTCAATGCAAACTTCAAATTCCTCATTATGAATTTGACTATCCAAACTTTGAGGTTGATCATCAATTTTAGTTTGAGAAAATTTAGAAATTTTTCCCACGGATTGAACATTGTTTGAGTTTTTGATTTGCATTGTTAGATGTTGATTTGCTTGTTGATTTTCAAATTCATTAGTAGTTGATTCCTCAATAGTAGAGGATAAATTTAAAAATGTTACATCTTCTAATTCATGAAAATTGTTAGAAATACCAGGAAGAGAAGTTAAATGTTTAAACCGTCCTATTAACTCTATTACAGGAGGAAGTCTATAGATTTGAACTATAGACAAACTAATTTAAATCGAATATGAAAATCATTTAATGACTCACCTTCAAATCTGTGAAGTTTTTCAAGTTGATCACAAACCTTGACATAATCATAGTCCTGGAAAGCATGAAGAAACATTATTGTGAATTGGTCCCAACTATGAACAAAAGCAATTGATATTGATCTACACCAGTCTTTGGCTTGACTTGCGAAAGTTAGAGTAAATATCTCGCACATAACACCCTCATCAATATCAAAATTTTTACAATTCAAAACAAATTGATGAAAATGTTTAAATACACAAGAGTTAAACTCATCATTAAATTTTACCTTTGACAAGTGCTTAACTACCTTTATTGGAGTGCTTGATGTGTGTCCAGATATACAACTCCAAACCAAAAGTTCAGAAGGAGCCATTAAAAATAAATAATAGTGTTAAAACAAATAGCTCAAAAAAGAATCAAATTATGATGCATGCTCATCGGTGGCCCTCCTTCTAGCGCCAAAAATGTTGATGGTCAAAACTGACCATGTTCAACATTATAAGGAGATCACCCTATTAGGGCCCTAATTAGGCCCTTATCCATTTGGGATGGTGATTCTGACTGGTTCAAATGGGTTTCCAGTTTCCCTTTTCCTAAGACTAACCTAAGATCAACCTAAGCTAAGTTAATGTATATGTATAAAGATATATGCACAGGGCCTTCTATTTCCTTATGTATATTATCACTTCCTTTGATCAACAAACAAAAGAGAAGGAACAACCTTCTAACTCTTCTTGTTCACTTGTGATATTCTTGATTAACATCAGCGATAAAAGAGATATCGGATTTACCCTCTCATTGCTAGCTTGCAAGAAAGCAACCCTTAAGCTAACATCAAGGCTCATCCATGCCATGTTGGATTTTGCTCCTACGAAAAAGAGACTTTATGGATTAAATGCAGATGCAATTTTAGTCTAGAATGAAAGAACCTAATATAAACTATCTCAATTGAAAGAGGAATAGTCCAACTTTCAATTAAGAGGAAGAGAAAAACTAAAATGAACCAAAATTGAATAAAAGGTAAAGATAAGTTAACAATCTAGAGAAATAGTTATTCTAACTTGCAACTAATAAAAAAATTATCCATTAACAACTATTAATAACAAATATCAAACAGTTAGATGCACATACTTAAATTCAATATTAAAATGATTTCATTCAAGGTAAATGAAAAGGTTGTTATATTATAGAAGAAGTTCTAATAAGATAACAGTCTCAAGCTCGAAAAATAGCATGCAATAAACTGATAGAAAACTAACAATAAACACATAATAATTTACTTGAGCACAATCATGTTTAGTCATTAAATAAATTTGTCCAACCCTGCAAAGATAACTTTACAATGGTTTAGAATAAGCATAAATTCTCAGATTTCAACGGCAGTGCTAAAACTGATAATTACACCAATTTAGAAAAACATAAACAAAACTAAATTTAATAGCTTGATTATCTGGTTCAAGAGAAATAGCCAAGACTTTACAAAAAAAAAATTATTCCCTTACAACAGTGCAAAGGGTTATTCCTTTTGCAAAACTTGGAATCCTTCCATAAGTTTCCAATATGTGGAACCCCATGCCTTGATTATATTTTTCTCTTTATATATGAAAAAAGTTTCATCAAAATTGTAACTAGATTCCATAACTAAAAATAGTTATCCTCATTTAAAGTTAGGAATGGGAAATTATGAAATTATTTTAATTCCCAAACTAATTGTTTCTTTTCATAAGTTTTATCCTTGGAATTCAAATTAGTCTTCAATCCATAATCCACTATCAAAACTCATATTTTCCACCAGGGTATGTCTCTGAATTTTACATTTTCGACCAATTCTCTCCTCTGATTAGCAGGCTTATGGCCTTAGGAATGGACTCCTCATCTACCTGTAGCTTAACATCTCCTATCCTGATAGATTTTCCATTGAAACTCAAAGCAATTTATTTGTCTACCAGTTATGGACGTCGTTGGTCGCAACCTCAAAATAATCATGTAAAAACACCACGATTTTATCCCAAATAGTGCATCTATATCTAAAACTTCTCGCAAATCAGCCAAATGGGTTCGTTCTAAGAAAACCCCACGTCTCATATTTTTCATTTTCCCCATTAATTGGTCAGAAGTGTAGCTCGAATACGATGAATCATTTATGATTTCGTCCCAACTCTGCAAAATATAACCATGAAAGCTTAGTAAAAACTTGAGCCACCCAGCCTACTGAAATAATGTGTGATGGTCAGTTAGAGCCTCAATTAGCTCTAGTCCTGTAGGCTTAAGTTTCGATATTAGACCCATACTAGAAGATACTACAAATTCTCAGGAAGGAAACACAACAAAACTCAGGGACAGAGGTAAAAACGCAGAAATAAAAGGAAAACCTCATTCACAATCCTCGTTGCGAAGGGAAGGAAAACCTCATGAATGGTAAATTGTAAACCGTGAAGTGAAAAAAACCCAAATAATCCACTCAATGCATGTATCTTCCCACTCTTTGACTTTATGGATGCATTAATTTGAAGCTATGATCAAGATTGAGGAGGTGTACTTGCTCAGGACAAGTGACAAGACATAATGGTTATGAAGTGCCATTTGGAAAATTCTTGTGATTAAAAGATGACCTAGGAACTCGCATGACTTAATCAAATGTTAAAACACTTAAACTATGCGTGATTTTAATTATCCATGATTTTTTTGGAGAATTCACATAAGTTTTGAAAAAGTACCATAGGCATAATGGTAAGTAATAACATACTAGACTCAACCAAATATGATATCCTTTGCAGAAGGTTTGTTGATTAATTTTATTATAATGTTATGTAAAACTATATAAACTTAACAAGTAATTCATAATCAAATAATTCTATAGCTAATAATGTTTTACAATTCAAAGTGTTATCGCTTAAAGTTGTTAAGGGTTGTAGGCCACAACCATGAGCGCAAAGCACAACACTCAGAGAAACTGATTCCAAGCCCGAAATCAATGGCTGAAGCCCGAAATAGATCTAGACCATTTAATTATCCAGAATGCCATGCGTCATCAGATCCTCAGCTCTAGAGGTTTTTCTTAGAGGGAAATGTGGTTTGAGAATTGAAATTCCCGAAGGCTGATTCATGAAGCAGATCTCATCCATTTATTCAAAGAGGGAAGATCTGATTTGTCAATCCAAAGCGCCAGAGTTGGGTCGTTGATCAGGAAGCCTCATCTCATATCACAAGATCAATGGTCACACTCCATTGTGGGGTCAGAAGGTGCACACGTTTTACAATTTTAAGGGTGGGCCGCAATCGGAACCGTGGTTTTTGGAAAGGGACGCTTGGCAGTTCATGGTGAATTGTGGGGACAAAATCGTTTTGCTTTTAGACCACCTTTGGTAGCGCTTGCAATCACGCAATTGCATAGGGTCATGGCCCTAGGTCACATTGAGGATGGAGCAATGGAGAGGAGATGTGCCAAAGGCCGAAAGCACCTCACTCCACATCACCCATGTGCATATGCTATCAGACTCCCACTTGCAAATATTGCATTGGTCACAGAAAAAGACCATTCATGGCCTCAAGGCATCAAGATGGGCTTGCAGGAATCATTGGCACCATTTGAGAACAGTTATGGGTGTCAGGCCCAGTCCTAATCCCAATGAAGATAGTTATTGAAGATTGTGGGTAGCAGTTGAGACCTCGCCTTATCCCATAAATGGAAAATGTTGTAGAGAGCACCCATGAAGGCACACTTACAATCTGAAGCTTCCTTATGGGAAATTTTTCCTGTAAAGCACATAACTATGTCTTGCCTGCATCTGGCATAATGAGGTCTGCACAACCTGACAGAGTGGGCGCCGACTGAAGGCTTTGAAGGCAGTGATCTGATCACATTCCTGGTGGTTGCAAAATTTTAGTATGTATAGGCAGTTTTGATATTTTGTTATGGTCAAATGGTTGAGCTAGGCTCCCTGCTATTGTAATATTTTTATGAAGAACATTGGTTCTCTGGTTATGTATTTGTTTTTTAGACATCTTGGTTAATCTAAGTCATCTTTCTTACTCAATCTTATTTTCCTCTGATATTGATAGAGTTCATGAATGACTGATTCACATGGATTGTTATGATTGTATTATGATGAATGTTATATTATAGTGTTGTTATGATTTCTTTCAGTTTCTTTGAGATTTGAATTCAAGAGGACCTTGCATTTAAGTTTTTCCTCCTTAGGCTATAGGAAGACCTGAAGTCCACGGTATGCCTCTACACTCTCCTCACTAAATTCTTCCCTCTATTCACCCTTACTCCAACTTACTGACTGAAGTTGATTCCAGACCTCAATTGCTTATGCATGC
Source organism: Picea engelmannii (assembly GCA_009831015.1). NCBI lineage: Eukaryota > Viridiplantae > Streptophyta > Pinopsida > Pinales > Pinaceae > Picea > Picea engelmannii. Next base: position 12,860 of record WSFP011391192.1, on the reverse strand, counting down.
TAGTCCAAATTTATGATTTAGAACGTTATTATCATTGAGTCCTCTCCATTTGATCACAAAAAACTCATTTACATTTACTGTTTAAACTAATGGGTACTGGGCTTATCCTCATGACATTCTGATGGTGATTCCTAGTGCTAACATAAATGGTTGCATTGTCGGGGACAGATTTGAGCAAATTGAAGAGCTCCTTGGGAAGAACGACATAGATCCAACTCTTGAAGGTAGACAAGAGAGGGATATAGAAAATTGACTGTAATCATCTACCTGGCAACTCCACAATTAGATACTCCACTGGGGAGGATCCTACTGATAGAAAGATGAAGGGAATGACTAGGTATCAACTTATGAGCTTTCTTCATGAAATTTTTTTATTTATTATCAGCTCATTTTTGTTTTTCCCTTCACATATAAAGAGGATCATATTGTGTTTTGTTTATTTGGTTGATCACCAACCTTCCTTTATATATCCATCCTTGGAAGAAGAAGACCTTCTTTCTGCCTGTATTGTAGATGTTGATATTATATCCTCATCTCAGCCTACTCATAAGGATGAGCTTCATATTGAAACCCCTCCTGAACTCAATCACCCTTGCATCCCTGAGGAGGTTGAAACTAATCCACATCCTCCTTAAATATCATCTCATCCTATTGTTACTGTTGTGCCTTCCCATTAGTGCGATAAGCCTCATATTCGACCCACTAGTTTTCAAACTAGAATCAGAGACGTGTTGTTTAAACCTTTAAAGCTTCCATATCATCTGCATCTTTATCCTCTTGATTTCTTTAAATATCTTCCTCATTTTTCTGGGGAAGACCATGTTACAGCTGAGAGGCATGTGAAGGCCTTTGAGAACTTTGTTGGTCAATTTGAGATTGCTCATGATGATGTTGCCATGAGATTTTTCTCAAATTCATTGTTTGGAGATGTTGTTGTGTGGTTTAAATGTTTGGGAGCTGACTCCATTGGTTCCTGGGTTGAATTATACAATGCATTTTTGAAGTGGTGGGGTGAGAACAAGTCCCTTGATCAATACTGGGATGATTTTAGTGCCTTGAGGAGAGGGGAAGAGGAAGCCTTGGTCGTCTTCAACAAGAGTTTTTACCATGTGTATCATAATATGCCTGTAGAGATTAGACCCACAAGGACTGTTGCCATGGTGTACTATGTCATGGCTCAGCATTCAGAGCCCGTCCTTCACCTGAGAGAAAGGAAATCAACATATTTATCTCAGTTATTCATGGATGTTGGGGAAGTGGAGGAGAACCTATGAGCTTGTGGAAGGATTCAAAGTCAACATCATCTCAACTCTAAATGTAAGGAAGTTTTTTCTTGTTGTCCGTATGAAGGAAAGGTTGTGGATGATTTTGTCTTCGAAGCATGTATCAATGAACAGACCTATATTGATAGAAATCATGTGTATGAACATGTAGGAGCAACAGTTACTACTGTTCCTGAAATAGACATTTTTAACAGTTATTTTTCTGATAAAATTACTAATTTAAAGGTTGATCGTAGATATGAAAGACAACCCATTTTTGATGAATATCCTAGCGATTATGAGAAGCAATATTATCTTGTATTTGATCACTATGAATATAGTAAGGATGATGTAGAGGTTGGCCTTGTCACGGAAGACATAAAATTTGACCAGGAGCAGCCCTTAGTTGAGGCACATGAAGAGGTCATTTATACACAACCTGAAGTAGATCCACAGACATCACTGGATCAACAACCACCTATGTCCATCCTTCTTCCACTTGTACCTACAATTCACAGTAAGAAGCTTTTGGACCCACAAATGTCTGTGGTTGTATTTCAATCAAGTGTGCCTATAGGGGACATCAAGCAAGTTGTCGACAACATTGAAAAAGTGGAGGTAACCTTTCATAAGTTAATCATGCATTGCCTTTAGTTTCATGACCCTATCAATGAGTACATAAAGTTACACTTTTCAAATGCTTTGGAGCATACAGGCTTGATCTTTTTATCGGCATTTGAAGGTAATATGGGTGATCATAAAAATGAAATTAGCCAGCTATCACACTTTCCTTGTTTCTTATGGATCATTTGTGGTGAAGCGAATGATTCAGTGATCAAATAGTTTGAATGGCTATGGTGTAAGTTTGTCTTCACCTAGCCCATTGTAAAATTCACTTAGTTTAGTTTTTGTACATAAATAATCTCTTTCTAGAGCATGGGTGCTTGTTTTCCTTTTTATAAGTAGAATAGGGTACATGTTGGCCTTTGGTGAAATTTTTTGAGCTCAACTCCATAGCCCAATGCATAAGGCAAATGGAACTGCTTGTTCTTGGTAGCTCGCAGGGAGCATGCCATCCCCTATGGAGCCAAGTGTTATCACTTAAAGTTGTCAAGGTTCGCAGGCCGCAGCCATGATCGCAAAGCAAAACACTTAGAGAGACTCATTCCAGGCCCAAAGTCAATGGCCAAAGCTTGAAATAGATCTGGACCGTTTAATTATCTAGAATTCCACGTGTCATCAAATCCTCAGGTCTGGAGGTTTTCCTTAGAGGGAAATGTGGTTTGAGAATTGAAATTACCGAAGGCCGATTCACGAAGAAGATCTCAGTCGTTGATTTGAAGAGGGAAGATCTTATCTATCAATCCAAATCGCCAGAGCTGGGTCGTTGATCAGGAAGCCTCATCTTAGATCACAAGATCAATGGTCACACTCCATTATGGGGTTGGAAGGTGTGCACGTTTTAAAATTTTAAGGGCGGGCCGCAATCAAAACCGTGGTTTTTGGAAAGGGATGCATGGCGATTCATGGTGAATTACGGGGACAAAAGAAGTTTTCTTTCAGACCACCCTTGGTAGCGCCTGCAATCACGCAATTACATAGGGTCATGGCCCTATGTCACATTGATGATAGAGCAATGGAGAGGAGTTGCACCAAAGTTCAAAAGCATCATGCTCCACATCACCCCTACGCATACGCTATCAGACTACCACCTGCAAAGCTTGCATTGGTCACAGACAAAGACCATTCATGGCCTTGAGGCGTTAGGATGGACTCGCAGGATTCATTGGCACCGTCTGAGAATAGTTATGGGTGTCAAGCCCATTCCTAATCCCAATGAAGACAGTTATTGAAGATTGTGGGCAATAGTTGAGATCTCGCCTCATCCCATAAATGGAAAACGTTGCAGAGAGAAGCCATGAAGGAACACGTACGATATGAATCTTCCTTATGGGCAATTTTTCCTGTAAAGCACATAACTATGCCTAGCCCGTGTCTGACATAATGAGGTTTGCACAACCTGATGGAGCAGGCGTCGACTGAAGGCTTTGAAGGCAGTGATCTGATCACATTCCTGGTTGTTGCAACATTTTAGTATTTATAGACAGTTTTGATATTCTGTTATGGTCGAATGGTTGAGCTAGGATCCTTGCTATTGTAATATTTTTATGAAGAACATTGGTTCTCTGGTTATGTATTTGTTTTTGAGACATCTTGGTTAATCTAAGTCATCTTTCTTAATCCATCTTAGTTGCCTCTGATATTGAGAGAGTTCATGAATGAATGATTCACATGGATTGTTATGATTGTATTATGATGAATGTTATATTATAATGTTATAATTTATTTCAGTTTCTTTGAGATTTGAATTCAAGAGGACCTTGCATTTAAGTTTTTCCTCCTTAGGCTGCTAGAAGACCTGATGTTCACAACAGACCTCTACACTCTCCTCACTAAAGTCTTCCCTCTATTCACCTTTACTCCATCTTACTGACTGAGGTTGATTCCAGACCTCAATTGCTTATGCATGCTAGTCTAGATTTATGAGTTAGAACGTTATTATCATTGAGTCCTCTCCATTTGATCACCAAAAACTTATTTACATTTACTGTATAAACTGATGGGTATTGGGCTTATCCTTGTTACAGTATGAGGGTGATTCCTAGTGCTAACACAAAGCATGAAAAAAACTAAAACAAGAATGTCAACTATCATTAACCATGAAAAAATAAGACTTGACCTCAAAAGGCTAAGTGTTTATAAGCCAAGGAAATACTGTAGCTAAGAAAATTTTGTAGCTAAGACTCATTTTGCAATGAAATTCATGAAAAAATTGAAATATTCATTGTGACTGGAAAAATAATCCCAATCATATGGAAAACAATGAAATACCTAAAAGTGAACTAAGGTTGGAACTATTTTGAAATCAAATTCTTTCGAATTTCATGTTTAAATTCATGAAATTCAAAAGATAAAATGTTCAGTCAATCTTCAGATAAAAGATCAAAACATGTGAATACCTCAATGATAAACCCTGATACTCATAAATGATCACAAGTTTATTTACAAAAAATAAATAAAACCAAAATATTCAATCATATAAAAAACATCACAAAAAAAAATGAAGGGGTCCAAATTTCATTGTTGATCACTAAGCGTAAATTTGGGAGGATGTTATCTGTTACAACATGGCTATAACCATAAAACAGATGCATCTGAAGCATGCTAATAATCACCATGAGATACAACTAAATCATTCATTACAGTAGCATATAATTCATTCTCATTCATGCAAAGTTCATGCACAACAATAACACATGTAAATAACTCAGTACAAGATAAACACTTATCTTTAAACAAGAATCGTGCAACCAACTACTTGGGATGAACATTCCACCCAACCGTAGAATGGTTGTTCCAAATATCAATAACCAATTACCCCCAAGATGAGGCTAGCAATCCATAAAAGAGGGTGGTTTCTCACAATCCACTCACAGCTCATAAATCTCTCAACTCAACTGATATTCTCCTAAAACTATCTCGATTTTCCATTAACTCTCTTCCTCTTGACTTGCCCAACCCAAGGAATGTACCATTCGTTTATCAAGGATAACCCAAGGGATGTACCATCTGTTTATCAAGGCTAACCCAAGGAATGTACCATTCATTTATCAAGGTCTCTCTGGCACAGGTAGCTAGGAATCTCTCATCTAGGAATTCAATGGAAATTGTTGTTAGGAAAACTATAAACAAACCAACAACAACCACTTGTTGTTTCAGTGTATCTCACCCAAGATTTCACTCTTTAATCCTGACAACTTGGCTCTTCATTTTTCTAGCTCCAATTTGCTCCAATAATGCTTCCTCTTTCTTTAGAATCGCCCCCCCAATGGTTACATCAACTTCTAGCTATGTTTTCTTTCTCTTTGACCCCCTTCCCATGCGCAAACTTGATTAACTAAAAAACTTCTCTCCCAACCCATATGAATCTCCTCTCTTTGGCTTGTCTTTCTTGAATCACACTCTTCCCCAAGCTGATTATAATCAACCTCCACGTGCTCAATAACTTTGTGACGTGACCACTCACACCCACCCTCTTACATGTATTCAAGGATTGACTTTGGAAACACTCAATCAGAAATGGGACGGTCCATATACAAATAGCAAATTTAGGGAAAATGGGTTTTATTAATATACATGGGTATTTTCCCCCTTGGACCCCTCTTGTATATTATCCTAGACACTCCCCTCTCTTGTGGATTAATTCATCCCCCATCCCTTTTCCATGCCCTCTTAGCAGTTGGCATCACATTTTATTATTAAAACATTGAAATACATTTTTCATATTCCATCGCTTGGCCGTAGCCACATATTATATCTACATAAGCATTAATTAAACTGGGGATTATAATGGAGATGTTACACTACCCCCATACATGCACATTTACTTAATAGTGAATGTGGATAATTTCAAACTCTATGAGCCTTCCATGTTAGATCAGGAGGAGGAGCAGGTCCTACCTTCCATAGAGGACTTAGCACTAGATTCTTAGACAGAGTTGGAAGAGGACACAATTTTATAGAAGCAGTCCAGAACTACAAGGTAGGGGCAACATGACCTTTTTCATATTGGGTTGAAAGGAAAACTTACAGGAAAAACAACGTGGTACTCCAATGAGAAGGTAGAGGAAAATTTTCCTCACCTCATTTAGTAAGGTTTTTGGGGACCAAAATCCTCCCTAAATGGGGAGTTATGATCTAGATTGGATCATTATATTATTTTTCATCTATCTCGATGCTTTCAGAGTGGAAAAAATTGGAAGAATCAGCTTGCAGGGTCATTTTAGTAGTAGGTCCTAGTTCAGAAAATTGTGGTTTGGAACCATTCAGAGCCATTTGGAAGCATTAAATGGTGTTTTTTGGGGGTTCTAGTGTCTAAAAATTGTGCACACCCCATTGACTATGTTCTACACTCTGATAGATTTCCAACAGTGCATATAATGTGTAAATCAGATTTTGTATGCAAATGTTATGCCTCCTGCAAGTTGACCTATCGTGTTTAACACCATGGTATGAGAGGATGCCACATCACCCCCCATTACTCATGTGTATGGGGATAGTTGTGTGATTAAATTCAAGACGATTCTAGAAGGTTCAAAACCATACTAAAATTGAGGGTTGAGGAAGTAAAAAACTACCCCTATATGGTTATCGGGCTATGTTAAATATCAAGCCACCAGGAGAAGGGGTTCCATTCTATGTTATTATATTTTGTTTCATAGCATAGAAGAATAGCTAGAAGTGGGAAATTAGACAACATAATAGAGGGGGTTAATGTTTTGTAGCAGCCTAACAAGACACAAGTCTCAAGTAACTCCATATAGAGTGTCTTCTCCTTTGTACTTGCATTATTTCCATACCAATTAAAAGAGGGTAGACCAACCTCACATTCTAGCTGGGTTTTCTCCCATAAGGATTTCCGAGAGAAAATCTTTATTTTATCTTATGGATGGTGTATGATTGTACTTTATTGTTCTCTATTTTCTTCATTTTATCTATTTCATACATAAACAAAAAACCAATCACTAAATATTCTCGAATCTAAAGGAATTTAACCTTCATATTGTAGATTTCAGTTTTATTTATCATATCTATTGTGACAAACTATTCCAGTTGAATATCCAGGTTAGTTTACATATCACTTTAGATGCACACAAATTTCTAATTGATTAAGGAGGTGAGTGATGTCTATGAGTTCTACTAATACTTCTTGAGTGACTGGGTCTTCTACATAGTGATATCTCCTTTCATGATATCTACCTTCTTCCTCATGTCTTGAGTTTGATCCATTCCTCGCTTTCCTCTGCAACTAATTTAGGATTTGCATCATCTGAGAATTTATTTGATTCCATTCCTCTCGTTCTCTCATTATCTTCTCATTTTCATCTATAACTCTGCACTTCCATTCTAAGACTTATCATAGTCTCTACAAATAATGTTGTTTCCACTCTGCTCCTATGTCCATTAGATGTTGTTTCACCATTACCCACACTGATATTTTGGCCTTCGATGTTTCTCTCATTACTATAGGCTCCCTATGCATCCTCTATGTCTCTGATATGCAATCCTGGGCTTGAATTGATCTACTTATACCTCTAATTCTGTAAAATGTTCAAGCCGCCATTTGTTAGAGTTATGCATATTATAGAAATTATGTCAATTAATGCTATAGGTGCTTCTTTTTCTCAATTAGTGAAGAAATATGTCACAATTATCCAAATTATAATAATCCCATGTTATTCTCCTCTAAATCATATTTCCAATGACTATTATTGTGCCTCAATCTAGTTTCTGAGCTTAAAGTTGTGGCTTTCTGAAAAATCTATTTTCACCTAATTTATACATTTTCTTCACAAGTGCAATTTTAGTAAGACAACTTATGTCAACTGTAGAAGAAAATACATAAATAAACAAGAAATATTTTGTATTTGGAACTGATAAAAACCATGATGGTGAACACATAGAAACCTTCAGATTCTCCATCTATTTCTCCAATAAGATTCTACAAAAATATCGAATTTGCAACTTTGTCTTTTTTACAATTTTTCCAGACTTGGGCTACACTACAAACCCCCAATGGTGTGGATTTTGGAGTGATGAATGACCATTCTTATGGGACTCAATTTTCATGTTCTTTAAATGTGTAAAAATTTATGATATGTGACCGAGGTTCAACAATTTTGTTTTCCTTATTTTCCTAATTTCCTTGGGTCACAATATCACTTTTAGGGAACCTCTCATCTACGGTATGTAAGAGCATGGCTTCCATGGAATTTTGTAATCGTTTCATCTTTTGATACATCATTTTTTCCATTTTATCTTCAATTTCCATTTGAAGTATTTCTTGCGAATGTGTCAAATCAACCTTTTTCAACACATTATCACCCATGTCATTAAATCGGTTCCTCAATTGGGATACCTGGTTCCCTTGGTCTTCACATTCTTCAGGATTCATAGAAGAGTCCTCAAGAGGTTTAATAGATGTAGATTTTTTTGCAAAAACCTTTTTCCATGTGAGAAAATGATAATAGTCCTCTTTTTTCGCTTTATCACATTTTTGTAATCACCAAAAACATATCTTCCAATCAAAACTTATGCTAATTTCAAGCTAGCATACCTTTAAAAACCCTAGTTTGTACATTGTCTTGTTGGTCAAATTTTCCCTTGAAATATCTCTGAAAGTTTGGCCCCTCTAAGTATGAAATTTTGGTTTCTATTATCTTGATAGTCTTCTCTGCATGGTCAAATTTTGATATGCCAAAATAAATTTATGGTAACTTTTTGAAAAATTGTTGTTTTTGTCCTTTTCCGGAAAGCGAACTTTTCAAGAAAGTGAGTTTCAACATGTCCAGTTTTTTAGATATGCTTCTGAAATTTAGACCTAGAATACTGTGATTTATATTCTTTCAATGGTACTGCTAGTATTCAATTTAGGCTTTTCTAGCTTCAAATATGTCCATTTTTCTTTGAACACTTATTTGAGAGTAGTTTTAGGACTAGTAAAAAACCCTAATTTCCACAGCCTGTATTTTTTAAATTATAGAAAACCAAAATTTGAAATTTTTATCATAGGTACATCACTATGTTTCCTCAAGCACCCAAAAATTTCATTGTCTAAAACTTCCCAGAATTTTTTTATAGCGGAAATACCAAGATGACTTGTTTGAAGGAGCCATACTCAAGGAGCATATGCTCTTAAACCAAATTTTATGCACCAAACACCCACGTAGCATAAAAATAGAAAGAGAAGCAACTCCACACCTTGATAATTAGAGATAAGAATGAATGAGAAGCCTCTTCGAGGACATAACTTCCTTTTACAATATAACAAATGCATATGATGTGATAATGTCTAAAACTAGGTATCCTTGTTATATATAGGAGACCAAGGGTAAAATTATAATTAAATGGTCTAGCCAATTGTTAAAGGACAACACCAATATAAGAATATAAATGTAGTAACTCAATATATTAGGCTTAACACAATGCGTGAAGACACAAACACAAGGCTACTAAATAAAATGCATTTTCATGTGGTGTGTTTTATGTCATACAATGACACAAAAATGATGCATGTGATAACACGTGCTAGGAAAACATGACTCTGCCAATGTTGGCAGAGCCATTATGATGCAAAGCTATGATGTTAGATCCTTGTGTTGCAAACTAATTTATAGTTGGTCATTATTTGAGTATGTTGTAATGTTTCGAGCTTTTGAGAGCTCTGTACCTATGATCTAAGGCCAAGCACCCCTTTTGCAATGTTTAATGATGTAACCTTCTTTATGTTGATGAATCTAATGGCGACTTGTGGAGGTACTAGTTATGTGTTTATGTTATTTCCTTATCTAGTTGGTGTGCATGTTTTGATTCTACAATATATTGACATGATTTATATTTTGAGTTCTAAATGAACCTTAAGAATGAGCTACATAGTGGCTTCTATCACCACGACACTTTGCTTTATCCCTAATGACAACATCATACATGCCTCGGGTGATACTTTCTTTCTTGGAATGATGAAAATGTTGGCATAACTAGACTACATCCTACCTTTATTGGACATATTTGTGGACCCTAGTTCATAAAATGAGATAAAGAGGGACAACACTACTAGAGGATTTGGGTGCAAGAGTGACTATTTGCTTGCCCTTGTCACCATCTTATGTAGGGGATATGCAAGTTGAACTAAAATAAATTGGAATTGATAACATTCTATCTTATCCTAATCGAAATTCATGTGTGTGTTGCAATACATAACAATATCTTTCAACACTTTACACTAGCACATTCTCATTTGGCCTTTTTATTTAGACAAGTGATTTGTCAAATTGTGCAACATTGTTTGGGTTGCGACGAGCCTACTTTTCTTGGACTGCTTATCACAATGGGATAAGTTTTGTTGTTGATCATGTTGATTTTCATAAGGATTGATGCAATTCTTGGACTCATGCTTTTGCTTAATTTATTGCAAAACCTTGTGTGCATGTTGAAGTGTCTTTATTGTCAAACACTCAAGCCACTTATTAATGTCTTGGTGTGTAATTCTTGTGTACTCAAGGATTAGATTTGTGTCTTTCTCTTTAGTGTTGAGATATGAGAGGCAAGGGTATGGAACTCATCGATGTACTTGTTAGTAAGCTAATTATAATGTTAGTGTCAGTGTTGTGATTTCATGAAATGGGCCTTTTGATGTCTTTATAAATAGGACCTATCATTTAACCAATAAATTCACCACCCTCTTCACATCATTTACCCAATAAATTCACGACCCTCTTCACATTGTTGATTATGAGATTCCCACTAAGTTTTGGGTGTCAAAGACATCTTACATCTTCATGGTTGTGAACTTAATCTTTTCTATGTTATTTAGGTCTTCTGCATCAAAGTATGTCCAGAGCTACACCATTCATTAAGGACTTCTCCATAATGGGAGGTAGCAACCATGTGAATCATATGTTGGTGTAAGGTCTAAGACATGCTAGAGACAAAACATGGCTCACAATGGTAAACGATGGTAATGGTAGGTGTAGACACAACAAAAAGCATAAGTCGATTGTAGAAAAGATAAAGACACGTTGCTAAGTTGTAACAAATGTTGAGAAAGCGAATCATGGACCTAAATTGCACTAAACCACATGACAAGTTATAGTCAAAATAGGGGAAATTGTAAATCCAATGAATAATAACTAAATTTAGCCACAGAGAAAGGGAAACAAAGAAAAAAGCATAGGCTAAAAATTTATAAAAACTTTCGCTACAAGGCTTTTTGAGATTTCATTAAAATAATTCGAATTCACCATAAAAAAATATAAACATACCAAAGGCTGAACAGAATTGGCTTCGATAATAACTTATAAAACTACTACATATCTTGGATGCTTTCCATTAATATTATTGTTTTCATATCTATGTGAAAAGAAAGGTAGTCTTTTTAAATTAAACCGTTGATTATGCAGGGGCAGTACGAAAAAGTTGTCCACAAAAAGTTTAGCCAGCTGGTTATTAGGATTTGATCGATGTGAAAGAGATCCAGTCGATTGTGTGGTGTTTTCGGAAGGGAGTTTGTCGTTTATCGATTCCAGGAATCCGACAAGTCGCACGCGTCCTCTTCCTTTAATCGGTTCTCGCCCATGGATTTCGCAGGAAAGACGGAAGCACAGCATTTTTAAAAACAGTTACAAATAGAATAACTGAAAGCAGGGCTCTCATCCCTAAAATCCAATTCCATTTCATTTCAATTTTCTACGCATCCCTACAATCCGTCCCCCTCACATTCTTCAATCCAATTCCCATTTCATTTCAATTTTCTACGCATCCCTACAATCCGTCCCCCTCACATTCTTGTCTAGCACATCCGCTCCCTCGAACTGGGCACTGATTGCGACCATGATGGAATGTCCAGTCTCGGGTTCGAAACCCGAGAGAGGGCATTCAGGGCCCAGTCCATGCGTCCCGCCCCCATCAGAACTAAAGTAATTCGCTGAGCAGGGCAGACAGGACAAGGGAGGGAATAATAGCAGGGGCTCCTCGAAGACGAAGCTCATCAGACTCATCCATTTCAATATTAATAACTTAAACGAGATAGAAAGAAAGAAAATGATTTTCACTTAAGAAGCTAACAATAGTTTCTATGGGACAGACCGCCTCACACAATAGTTTCTATGGGACAGACTGCCTCACATACTGATTTCTGCATTTCAGCCCTTTTCCTGTTCAACTTGATGATGAGATCTCCAATTTCTTTATTCCAAGAGCTAGCTGTCAAGATACTTATATAGTTGTCCCTACTGTCTTTGAACGCTTCACACTCTAAAATGAAATGTTTTTCCATTTCCACTTTTCAGGAGGTGCAGAACACACACCCTTTCTTTCAAGCTTCTTTTGATCTTTTCCAACACCCACTTTCACAACTAAGTTGATTGAAATTGTATCATATAACCTCTTATTTTGATGAGCAATTTGAATTGAATGTGCTATACTTTCAGTAATGATTAATGTAAGATTTTGACTATTTTAAATCAATCAGAACCCTTATTACTGATATTCTCTCTCAGAAAAAGTGAAAGGACGTTACATTACACCCACATTTTACTATCTCTGATAGTACATAAAAGTATATTTCATAAAAACTCTGACTGCCTATATCCCTTCAAAGATACCCTGATATTCTTTCTTCTCTGCAACTGAGAAAAAGTAGAGGGACACTAGATTACAACCACATTCTACTATCTCTGAGCGTACATAATAATATATTTCATTTCACAAGATGCCATTGTGCAGTCCTCGCGAGATATGGGATCTCAATAATTTGATATTCGAAAAAGCACTGGCAAGCGCGCCGGTACAGTACTGTACATTCCATTGGAATTTCCTTCCATGATATTTTAGAGAATAGAATAGAATAATTGATTGGGATTATGCCCTGTGAATGTCCCTGTGAATATGTTCTCTTTCACGTGGGCGTTTGACATGGGGCAGTGGACACGAGCCAAAATGATGAAATAACTATTTGATCAAATCATTGTCCAACTTTGA
>WSFP011391191.1:0-28054 GCA_009831015.1 Picea engelmannii | reverse complement strand
AATGGAGGTGAATGTTGCAGCAAGGAATTTGGTGATTAATGTTCATACCATTGGATTCATAGATAGCAAACAGTTCCAGGAACACCACAATAAAATGGTGTGTGACAAAGGATGAACAGGAAAATCATGGAGCGTGCAAGGAGTATGATATTGCATGTTGGGTTTCCCTTACAGTTATGGGAAAATGTTGTAGATACTATTATTTACTTAATAAACAAAGGACATTCAATCTCTTTGGATGGTGGAATTCTAGAGGAGGAATGGACAGGTAAAAAGGTAAACTATTCTTTTTTGAAGACTTTCAATTGTGAATCATTTTTCCATATTGATAAAGAAAATAGAACAAAGCTTGAGGAAAAATCCAAGAAGTGTACCTTTATTGGATACAATGTTAATGATTTTTGTTATCTCTTATGGGATTATGAGAATCACAAAATAATTAGGAGTAGAGATGTCATATTCAATGAAAATATCATGTACAAAGATCAGTTGTAGGGAAAGAAATAAGAAAAAGAAAAACCAGAATACATAGTGCTTGATGAGATCACTAAAAAAGAAATTTCAAAGGTAAGAAAATCAAAATGTACAACAATAGGAGCAATAGGTACCTCAAACTCCTACAAGTGTTGTTAGAATATCTACCAGGTTAAGTAGACCCCCTGAACGATACTCTCCCTCATTGTATTATTTATTGTTGACTAATTCTAGTGAACCAAAATGTTATGAAGAGGCAATGAAAGTAGACACTAAAAATAAGTAGGAGCAAGGCATGAAAGAGGAAATGGGTTCCTTGGTAAATAACCAGACTTGGAACTTGGTTCAGTTTCCTGCAGGAAAAAGAGCATTGCAGAATAAATGGGTTTACATGTTGAAGGAAGAATATGGAGGAAAAAAGTGGTACAAGGCTAGACTTGTTGTAAAGGGGTTTGCTTAAAAGAAAGGTATAGATTTTGATGAAATATTTTCTCCTATTGTTAATATGACTTCAATTAGGATTATTTTAAGTCTTGTGGAAGTACAAGATTTACATATTGAACAATTAGATGTAAAAAAAACTTTTCTCCATGGGGATTTGGAGGAAGAGATTTATATGCAACAACCACAAGGGTATGAGGTCGAAGGGAAGGAAAATTTGGTATGTAGGTTGAAGAAAATATTGTATGGCCTAAAGAAAGCTCCAAGGTAGTGGTGTTTGAAGTTTGACAGGTTTATGACAGAACAAGGTTATAGTAGTTGTCATTCTGATCACTGTGTTTATTTTAAAAGGATAGAAAATGGAAGCTATATTATCTTGCTATTGTATGTAGATGACATGCTTATTGCAGGGTCTAATATGCAAGATATAAATGTTCGCAAGAAGAAATTAGATAATTCATTTATGATGAAGGATTTGGGTGTTGCAAAGAAAATCCTTGGTACGATAATAACAAGAGACGAGAAAAATCGCAAATTGACATTACCTGAGGGTGAGTACATAGAGAAGGTGTTGGAGAGATTTAGAATGCAAAATGAAAAACTAGTTAGTACACCTTTGGCCAGCCATTTCAAATTAACTAAGGAAATGTGTCCCAAGACAAAGGAGGAGATAACATACATGTCCAAGGTCCCTTATTCATCAACAGTTGACAGCTTGATGTATGCGATGGTTTTCACAAGACCATATATTGCACATGCAGTGGGAGTTGTGAGAAGGTATATGAACAATCCAGGTAAAGAACATTGGGAGGCAGTAAAGTGGATTATTGGGTATTTGAGAGGTACTTCTACTCATGCATTATGTTTTGGAGGTTCATACACTATTCTACAGGGATTTGTTGATTCAGATATGACAAGTGATCAAGATAGCAAGAGGAGCACCACAGGGTATGTTTTTACTGTAGGTGGAACAACAGTAAGTTGGATTTAAAAACTAAAAAAGGTTGTTGCGCTTTCAACAATAGAAGTAGAATATGTTGCTGCTACAGAGGCTAGTAAAGAAATGATTTGGTTACAGAGGTTTATGGAGGAATTGAGAAAAAATAAGGAGAATAGCAGGTTGTACTATGACAGTGAGAGTTCCATTGATCTTGAAAAGAACTCGTCCTTCCATTTAAATACTAAGCATATACAACTCAGGTACCATTTCATACGATCCATCTTGGAAGATGGACATTTGAAGTTCGAAAAGATACTTACTAGCCATAATCCTGCAAACATATTAACAAAGGGAGTAACTAGAGAGAAACTGAGTTCCTGCTTAGTTTCATATGATCTTCAAGCATGAAGGTGAAGATGATAAATTTTCTAGGTCCAAGGTGGAGTATAGTCCAATAGGTACAACAGTACTGGAGTTGTTGTGATCAATCTTCAAGTGGGAGATTGTTGGTGGTGCAGTCTGATTCTCTACCTAATTCAGAGGTTTGTTTCAACTGTTCTTGGACCCCATTCCCTAATGGGGGGGTGTGGGGGGGCTTCTCTCCCTACATATGTCTCTAGGGAGGTCTAGGGGGGGTGACAATTTTTGTAGCCCCCCCCCTGGTAGGGGATTCGGGGGCAACGCCCCCAAAGTGAAATTTTGGGAAACAATTTCCTTGTAAATATGGTAATTTCATAGTCCATTTGGACCTTTCATTATAAGGTCACAAATCTGACAATAGAAGTTATTTTTAGGGATTTTTTCCTAGAAGGAAACCCTCTTTTATGAGGGAATTGCATTGTGACTGTGTATTATCATGAATATTGTATTCTGAGAGAGGAGACTCTAAGAGAAAGAAGAGGAAGTTACAATGGGTGTGTTGTAGGTTGTATCCCTTCATTTTGTAGTATAATAAAAAGGAATGACCTGGAAATTTCTCTGGTGGGCGTAGCCCACACTAGGTGAACCACATATATCTATGTATCTTATGTGTTTTATTTATGCATTTTTTTTATTTTATTTCTCCATGATCATGCTTTTATAACAAAGGAAACAATGACTGCCCATCCTCATCTTATTCTCCCTCCATAGATGACAATATCATTAGCAATGCAAATTATACCTCATGCACCACCATGTCCCACCCACCTGTTGAGACCTATAATGACCCATTATTTTCATTCATCTTCCAATATGATGAAGATATATTAGAGTCCATGACAACACTAGATTGTCCTTGGGATGCCACGCATCACCGATCTTTCTTCTTAGCACAAGAATCATTTCAACCTCGTATAGACACTCAAGTCTACGCAATTGAAGCCAAATATTTTATTCCCCTTGGACATGTGGATTGGTTCAAAAAAACAATTCACGCACCTGACACTTTTGAAGAAGGGAATATGGCCAACATATCTCCTACCATCAAAATATACATTTCAATCAAACTTGGAATAATTGAAGAAATCACCATCGATATCGCATGTTATCATGAAGACATCACTGCTTACAAGTCCCTCTTTTAGGAATTTCAGGAATTTGTTACTTGTTCATACACATAAATTATCGGATTAGACCCCGCCAATGTTGAACATCACATCGACACATGGCCTAATGTCTCCCTCATTCGTCAAAATAAGCAACCTTTAGACCCTTGAAATTCCATGGCTATCAAATATGAGATCAATAAATTACGTTATGTTGGGTTCATTTACCCCATTGCTTACACATCTTGGATCTCGAACACTGTGTCAGTAAACAAAAAGCAGGGAACTATTTGGGTCTGTATAGACTTTTGAGACCTCAAACAAGAATGCCCCAACGAAAATTTCCCAACACCCTTCATCGATCAGGTAATTGATGGTTGCGCAAGACATGAAGTCCTTTCACTAATGGATCGATTCTCCGGCTACAATCAAATTCAAATCCGTGATGCAGAACAATACAAGACTGCGTTCACTACCCCATGGGTAACCTTCACCTATCGTGTCATTCCCTTTGGGATTAAAAACGTAGGTGCCACTTTCAAATGATCCATGACATACACTTTTAATGATATCACCCATATCATCCTCGCTTACCTAGACGATCTCACCGCTCGCTCCAAGAAGCGGTCACAACACTTAGAGGACTTACAACTTGTATTTCAATGATTCCATAAGTACAATGTTTGATTGAACCCCCTCAAATGTGTGTTTTGCGTCATATATTTCCTCTTGTTAGGTTCCATCATTTCCCAACAAGGAATCATAGTGGACCCCCTAAAATTCCAAGCAATCAATGAGATTTATCCTCCAAAAAAATTTCTCCAACTGCAAAGCCTCCAAGGAAAGGCTAATTTCCTATGATGCTTTGTTCCTTACTATCCAATTCGTGCTCATGACTTATTGCACTTACTACTTCATGACATCCCATTCCATTGGGATCAACATGCCCAAGATACTTTTTACTCCCTCAAAGAAGCACTCAGTAAAGCACCCCTAATCAGTCCCCCAGACTTCGATAGGGATTACATCCTATATTTTTTCACCTCTGAGGTATCAGTCGTAGGAGTTCTAGTTCAAGTAGGCAATGACCAATGTGAACATGTCATTTAATACATAATAAAAAAAACCTCTCTGGGCCACCACCGAAGTACAATCGTGAAGAGAATTTATCCCTAGCTGTCATCCTTTCATTCCAAAAATTGCACCACTATATCTTGATTCGAACTATGAAGGTCATGGAAAATTTCAATCCAATGAAATACCTACTCATTAGGCACTATATCAATGGAAAAGTTTCTCACTGGATCGTCATCCGCGAAGAATACTACCTAGATTTCACAACTCCCAAGAGAAAGAAATACCTCGTCCTCACAACAATGATTGCAGACCTCCCATCAAATTCCATTGACACCACTATGAACGAGAACGTCCTCGATCCTCTCCATACAGTCATTACGAAAGACCCCTTTTGCAAATGGGATATTTATTTAATGACTTGCAATCCACCATCCAGCAATGGGCACAAATATATCATAGTCGTTTTCAACAACTTCACTAAATGGGTGGAATCCATGCCAACATTCAATAATATGACAGACACTGTCACCCACTTCTTCTTCAACCACATCATTACATATTTTGAATTTCCCCTCCAAATGGTGTCTAACGATGGTAAATATTTCAAAAATTAAGTGTTCATTGAGTTATCTGCCAAGCTATGGTTTACTCATGAGTTCTCTTGACCATACTACCCATAATTGAATGGGCAATTTGAAGTTGTCAACAAAGTCCTCAAAACCATGCTCCAATGCATTGTCGTAAACAAAAAACTAATTGGCACCATATGTTATTTTCAACATTATGGGAATATCGCACCGTAGTAAAACTTTATATTGAATTCACACCATTTAATCTGGTTCATGAAGTCGAAGTCGTCCTTCCCATAGAATGTGAAATTCCCACACTGTGAACTACAATTGAGCTCTTACTCGACACAATTCCTATGGAGAAATGATTTCTCAAACTTGAATCCCTAGATGAGGACCGACGCTCCTCTTTGAAAAACAATGAAGTGGTCAAAAAATGTTACAAATTTGTCTTTGACTGCTAAGTGAAACTTCGATCATTCAAAGAAGGTGATTTAGTGGGGCCTATGACATATTCCATGACACCTAAGGCCATGGTGAATTTGAGTCCATGTGGCGAGGAACATTCATCGTTCACCATTTCCTCATTAAGGGTGCCTACATCTTGGCTCACCCTAAAGGAGCTACCCTCAAAGACCCTATCAAGGGGTTATATTTGAAGAAATTCTACCCTTAAGCATAGGTACCCTACCCAAATTGTAGAATGATTAGACCACTCACAAGTCTCTCTCGCAAGCCAAATATGACGTCCCACAACCTTGTACCACTCATAAAGTCTCACATGAAGACAGTAGGAAATCAACTCGTGCAAGTCCAAATAAGATGGCATTGTGGGCCCCACGCCCATATATACACCCCCTCCCCAAAATTCCAACCTTCCGTTCCATATCCCAGGAGATTCATTTTTCATGGCATTCATGGAACAATGATCTTGATTCTACCATCTACACATCTATATCGTTCCTTCTTCATTTCCTTCCAAAACCCAGGTGGGCACTTCCTCACCCCGGTCATAGGTAAACTTGCTCACTATAATTTTTATCAAATAACTATCATATGTTATTTATCATCAGATATTTTCCACTTCAATTATTTGGTTTTATGTGTGCAAGTACTTGTTACAAAGACGTATATCCCACTCAGTCTTGTCATCCCATGGCATCTTCATGTATATGTTCAACACTGCATCCAATCAATACCTCTACAAAAATTTGCATCTCCTAGTCATAACCTCCAACATTTACCCTTAGGAAACCCACATCCAGCTCTGCAGTACTATCACCTCTATTACATTTAGGTACTGTCAACTGGTATCATTCTCCCCAACATGAGTCATCCCATGGATATTTTCTCCCCTGGAAAATCGACACTCATGCTGCTCTTTCCTACATTTCAGAGAATGAGCCTCATACTTATTTCTCATCATCTTTCTAACCTTCCCATTATGGACTCCCACTTCATGTTTTGTTGGTTACATTAAATGCACCTCTTCATTTTCATTATCCCTCCATATCCCCCAACATCAATCACCCATCTGAAATTTCATCCTCCATTCATCTACTTGGTACAGAAACCCACCAATGGGGCCCCCACCTTTCATCAGTCAACTCCTACAATGATCCGGATTATTTTGAGAACGACATGAAGGAAAAAATACAACCAAGATATAACAATGAAATACACAAAAATATAGAATATAACCCAAAAATACAATGAAACCCAACTTGTATTACTGAATAAGATAGAAAAGCATTGTAGAACACAAACTAGAAAAATGGGGTAGCTTATCTCAAAAAAGAAAGAGATGTTGGCTACGCTTCATTCACAAGAAGCTTTACATCACACTCCATTGCATGCTTAAATTGCCTCCTTCACTTCAATTATATATGAGAGAGTGAGAGGAGAACAATTCCCCTGATGGATGTGGGATAAATTGGACTAACTTTATAAAATTTCATAGGCATATAAAATACTAGGACTTCCTGAGCAATCACCCATCCCAGTACTACTCTATCCCAAGCACACGTAACTGTGGAGTTCTAATGGGATCTGGTGCATTAAATCTAAGTTGTAGGCATGTACATAAGACCATTACATGATGTATGTAATAAACAAATGAAGATGACATTACATTCCATTCCCCATCAAAAGGGTGAATGTTATGGTTTATCAAAACCACAGGCTCAAAATGGTGATTCAGTGGAAAAGGTGGATGGCCACTGAGATCCATCTGGTTCATTCCTCCCCCCTTAGGAAAAAATGGTCCCCATTGCATCAAGTTCACATGGGAGACGGGGATACTTCTCCTAAATCTGAAGCTTGGTGCATTGCTTTCCTTATTGAAGAAGTTGTCATTCTTAGCTTGTTGAAGGTTGCCATGAACCTGTTGTTTGAGGGGTTGAATCCGTTCAACCAATATAGTTGCATGATCAACATGAGTGTGGGAGGACTATGTCGGTGAATATGCAACATGAAGAGTATGGAGTGTTTTGTTATAACCTTGCTTGACTGGGCAGTGTGGAGGTATCTCGTAGGTACAACAAGAACATCTTGGTACTCTTTTACAATCTTGTCGATTTTCTTCTGTTGGATAGAAAGGTCTTGGGCTAAAGCTGCAGTGGTTGTAGTGTCCTTCTTTTCACCTTATGATCAGATTGTGAAGATACTAAACTTTATAGTATGAGAGATTACTTTGTGGAATTGTTTTGGTGGGACAATAGTTGAAACTACCTTAGGTATCATGTATAGTTCACCCCCCAGAGTAATAATGACACTACGGGTTCGAGACTCATAAATAGCATGAAGCCTCCACATATATGGTTGGCCTAATTGAACATCATAGACTTCCAGCAGCGAAACATCACATAATACCTCATCCTTGAAAGGATTGATGTCGTAGGACATGAGACATTTTTGGTTGACACGAAGATATTGACCCTGGCGAAGCCACCCAATGTTGTATGGCTTCGGGTGTGGTGTTGTTATCAAATCCAACTGCTTGACAACCTCTACTGAGATGATGTTCTTTTGGCTTCCACTATCAAAAATAAAATGCATTGGGGTCGCCTTCACCCACATCTATGAATGGAAGATTTTCTCGCTCTCCTCGGGATCCTCTTTTAGTTGGATTGTTGTAGTTGTGACAGTAGCAGTGGGTTCTACATCAATGATCTGTCTCCTTTTATCATTTTCTAAATCAGGGTCCAAGTCGGGGTTTGGATCTTTATCTTTTAGCTCGGCCACCAATGACTTTATTGAGCGACATTCATTAGCTTTATGCCAAGGGTTGTTGTGGAACTCACACCACTTTATGGTGTCTTTCTTAGACTTCACTTTACCCTTCTTTTCCTGTATCTGGGACTAGCTCTCTTGAGGTTGGCCTTCCTTGCTCTTCCATGCTTCTCCCACTTACTTTGCTGCTTGAATTTCTGCTTAATTTTGACTGCATATCAATAAGAAACTATTAGTGAGGAGATGTACAAGAAATCCATATTTGTTTGGATGTACCTTTGTATACCACTGTGTTACCTCAAAACTAGATGTCGCTCAGAGTCTTTGATACCCATATTTGAGCACAATGTATGAAATATGTTGGTGTACTCCGACACTATTTGGTATATTTTCTGACGCAGAGTTTTCCATATCATGTATTGGTCGTCATAGTTTTTGACAGGGTATAAATCCTCCTTTAGGTCATCCACAAAGGCCTCCCAAGTGGGTTCTCCCCCAAATAGTGTAGATTCATCCTTGGTGTACCTCTCCTAGTAACCTTCCCACCAAGCTTTGACATGGGGAAGGGCTTTAAGGAGTACGAAGGTGATCTTTTCATTGTCGGGAAGTTTTTGGATAGAGAAATAACCTTCTAGCAGATTCAACCATTTTTCTATAGCATCTACATCTATCTAACCTTCTAATAAGGGGATATCAAAATTGACTTGTACATTGAAGGGTGTCGCACTTGCGAAATGGTTTCTTGTTGAAGATGCCTCAGCTATCACCATCGGTAGTCTTCAAAGGACCTGAGTGAAGTTGTCCATCATCTTTTTCCTTTGTCGCACAAGGGATTCCTCGAGCAACATCTTGAAAGGATATCCTTCTATGTCATCTCTCTTTTCTTCCACCATGGGAGGCTACTTGGGCTAGAGAGAGTGGTTGTCCTCAAGAAAAACTAGCTTGAGACCCAAATCTCTATACCCTAACCTCGTCGGGGACCTGCTCTAAGAAAAGAAAGATATGTTGGCCATGCTTCATTCACAAGAAGCTTTACATCACACTCCATTTCATTATTAAAGGGCCTCCTTCACCTCAATTATATATGAGAGAGTGAGAGGAGAAAAATTCCCATGATGCATGTGGGATAAATTGGACTAAGTTTATAAAATGCCACAGGCATGTAAAATACTAGGACTTCCCGAGCGATCACCCATCCCAATACTACTCTATCCCGAGCACGCTTAACTGCGGATTTCTAATGGGATCTGGTACATTAACGCTAAGTTTTAGGCATGTACATAAGACCATTACATGATGTATGTAATTAACAAATGAAGATGACATTACATTCCATTCCCCATCAAAAGGGTGAATGTTATGGTTTATCAAAACCACGGGCTCAAAATGGTGATTCAGTGGAAAAGGTGGATGGCCACCGAGATCCATATGGATCATACAAACTTGCAACTCAAGCAGACCAAGCCATACTTCAATGGAGGACACGTTTCTATGTTTGTACAATCAAATCAATTATTCTTTATTCATTTGGTAATTGTATAAATTACCTTCTAAATTTCAGACAAAATAGTAGGTTTTTTCCATCGTCATTGATGGTGTTTTTTCCTTGGAAAACAACAACCCATGTCACCCTTTTTTGGGGCATCCCACTTCCACAACCATCTCTGCAAACTATCCTTATCATGGAAAAAATCCTGACTATCACAGACACTCTTATCCCAAACCTTTGTATTTTGACCCATCCTACACCCCTTTGTAGTCTCACCCATTCTACATAGTTTACCCAATATCTAGTCATCCCCCTGATACCAGATCATGTTTTATGGTCACTTACATCATTCCATCTCCCCCCAACCAAGGGAAACTCTTGAGTCCCATATGTCCTTAACTTTGTCCATGTTACCAGTTATTATTAACACCATTTTGATCAAATCGATGTCAAGAAGACCTTTACTTCATACAATCGTGCCTCCTCACCTGTCGAAATCAACACCGGTTTCTAGAATAAGGGTAGTATATTGTCTCTTATTCCACTATTAATGAGAAATATCGAACAATACAAAAAGGGTCCTCAATGCTTTATGATGTCGTTTACCCCCATAAGCATTCGAAATCAACAAAATTTCATGTTACGGTGGGTCTTACTATGCAAACATTGTAATTTTTTGTCATAGTTGAATATATCTAAATTTGATAGGCCATCAATGCCTCTGAGTCATCCATTCCTCAATTCAGAGCCAACTCACTCATCAAAACCATCATCTATTGTTATTGATGCCCCTGAGGGCGATACAAGTATCTACTTTATCAACATATTTTAGTTACACTTATCCTACTCTGTTTTCATGACATGAGCATGGGGCATGCTCACCTCATATGTAAAAAAGTCTTATTTTTCAAATAATATTGGATTCACATATTAGAAACCTCTCCCTCCAACGGGTCACTCTCACAATTCCTCAATACAAAGCCTCGCACACTTCTACACAATGACATTATCAGCAAAATAAACAATGATGTATTTCAACTATACGTATGCTCCTAACCTCACACATTAGGGGGCATATTTTATCACCAAAACATTTCTCACAAAAATACAATAAATGGTTGAAGACACATACCAACACAACACATTAATCAACATACCTCAAGCATTTATAGAACCTATTCAAAAATCAAAACTATATAAAATAGTTATTGAACTTTAACACAATTTCCCCAAAGATGACTTGCAAAATCTACATGAGCCAACACAACGTTGAATGCACAAACTGTGTGGTCTACACAACTATATCCACCCACACTGATGCATAAATGACGAATTAATGAAATTGGTCAATCCTCAACCACTTCCATATTGGAGTGCACTCAGACAAGACACTAAAATCGACCTGAAATCTAGCCTTGGGGCTATTGAGGGGATGGGTAGTACCTTATTTCTTGTTATTAACTTTATTTTTTTCTCTCTGGTTGAACCACTAATCAACTAACTCATTTATGTGTTGTCTTTCTGGACTAACAAGGAAATTAACCTAAATATTATTTCTCACTCTAGTGCTCAAACAAGCACAACATTGACAAACTATGAAAACATATTTTTTAGCGAGTTCATAATTTTTTCTTTGTGTAATACCTTGGTTTTGAGTCCCCAAGTTAATAATGTATTTTGTTTATTTGATTAAAGGTCGGAGTGCCTGAAAAATTAAAAGGGGCTGAAGTTCCTAGGAAATGTAATTCTTTGAACATTGTTATTAATAAAATACATTGTTGGCTACAAGACAGACACTCTTCATTCTTACTCAAAATTTGTTTTTGGAGTTTTTTCTCTCTAATTCACTCTTCTTCTCATTCTTGGTTTTGCATGGGGAAGGGAAAATCAAATTGTTGAAGGAAAGTAGCCATGTTTGGTTGGCTGTAATTAATTAATAATTATTCCAGAAAGGGAGGGATGCCTATGGGAATGAGAATAATGGTGGTTGACAGAGAATTTTCCACAGTTGAGAATCCTGAGAGTTTTCATCATTGATATTTCCTAACCAAAATCATTGGAGCCCTGGAAATAGGTGAACATCCTAAGGGACTATGTGTCATTGAAGGGGGTTCATTCTCTTTGTGTTTTGAAGGTTGAAGGGAAAGAGAGATGGTAAACTTAATTTGTTTTGTGTTTGAGAAACCTGTGAGAGCTTGATTGTTGACTGGTTTGGGAAACTGAGTGTCGGTGTGAGACCTTTCCTTGTGGATTTCATAGCCTTGGCTCAAGGTGACCTACTATTGAGACTTGGAACAATAGTGTCTAAGGTTGGGTGGAACGTCCTTGGTCTGCAACTAGTTGGTGAATGTTTTATTAAATATATGTGTTCCCGGTCATGTGTTTCTTTGCTTTTATATTTTTTTTCGTTGTGTATTAATTATTATCTCTGAGATATGTATTTATAATGTGCATTCTTGTTGGTTATTGTTGTCCATGGCATATGGTTCATTTATTTTATGGTATCATGAATCTTGCTTAGTGCATGTATTTATTTCATGCTTATTTATTAATTAATTGGTATCATAATTTTGAACTAACCCAAGAGGGAGAATTTAGAAGTACCTAGGAAGTGGGTACATTTTAGATCACATCTTGGAGAAAATTGTTTTGGGTTTTCTAATCTGGGTATTCTACAAAGTGGTATTAGAGTTGTTATTTTACAACACCGGGATTTTGAAGGGGCCTACTACATGCTAGGATAAACGTTGTTGGAGGCATATTTTTCTTTTGAATGAAATTAATGGCTATGGGACAATGGTGGAGGGGGAATATTTGTGGTTTAAACTCTACTCTTCAACCCTAGAAACCATGCTCAGGAAATTCCTCACAACCTTGGTTTTCCATTGAGGCCTCACTTGCTCGATTTGGGCATTGAAATCGACAATTATGCCTCTTGGAGTAACAGTGCAGAGCAGCCATCGAATTGTGCCTTGCATGGATCTAGAGTCATTGATCTGTGATGGAATTACCTTTTATTTATCCCACATGCATGGGGAATATTTCAAGTGAACGATTTATAAGAAAACTGGAACCCTTTTTCACTTGTGTGTGAAGCATAGAGAGTCACGAAACCCTATGGAGCTCATGTGCAATGTAAAATTTTGGCCCAGTGGATCAGAACAACATCAGATCATCCCTTGTTGGATAGAATTTGATGCAGAGTGACCAATGGACCAGATCAGAGCTATTTGGTAAGGGTTAAATAAGGTAATCTTGTGAGGTGGCCCAGTGGATTGGATTAGATCGGGGTTGATAATTGGATGCAATATTGAATGCAGAAGTTCGATGGGCCAATGAATTGGACTAAAGCTGATTGGTAAGTATTATGTGGGAACTTGTGTGGAGAATCCTGGTGGTACATTGGCCCAGTGTCCCAGACCGAAGTCGATGAGTGGGAGTTATGAAAGCTTACATTCAGTGGTTCGGTGGGCCAATGGACTAGACCAAACCAATGTTGAAACATGGGGAGATATATGTAAGGTGAGTGAGGCGGGTCGGTTCTCCAGTGGGATGATGGGTTGATGCCCCAGTGACCTAACCAGACCGAGTTGGATGGAAACCTAAGCAGGATTAATAATATAGTATGACAAAGGATGGAAGGCTTGGTCCAGGTCTAGATGAGAAAAAACACTAGTTTGAGTAGTACTTATCAGTGGAATAGAATGGGTAGGATCTGAATTTTTTTAGCAATCATTCATTTCGATGGCCCTCTTTCTAGTGCCATTTATATTGATGGGTCCAAATGGCCTGTCAAGAAGGTAAGGGAGAATTCCTGATGGAAGGTCCCAATTAGACCCACTCTCGTTTGGAATGGCATTTCTGACTAGTATGT
Source organism: Picea engelmannii (assembly GCA_009831015.1). Classification (NCBI taxonomy): domain Eukaryota; kingdom Viridiplantae; phylum Streptophyta; class Pinopsida; order Pinales; family Pinaceae; genus Picea; species Picea engelmannii. The sequence continues at coordinate 14,433 of WSFP011391191.1, read as the reverse complement.
TGGCCTGGTTTCCACTCTAAACTATTTATAATTATGAATATGAAAACATAATGTTCTCAGATGAATTAAAATATAAAATTAAATATAAATAATGAAATATACCTCTATCAAGATGCATTACTATAGTATTCTAATCTATTCTAATCAGGAGCAGACTAGAGAAAATGAGTATAGTGAATAATGTCATTATCTACTAAAGAATCAATTCATATAAGCAAATAATGAGTTAATATAACAATGAAGTAAGTAGAATGTTAATGAATTGCATGAACTACTCATCATGCCACTTGTTGTACTCATAAGGAAATGTAGTGAGTATAAATATAAAAATCATAGTAAAGAAGAAATTCATAACATTGTGATCTATAACATTCACACAATAGACATATACAAAAAGACCAATATCATATGCACATATATGATTCTAGAAATTTCCTCATTTTATCTTGCTATATTAATCATACAATAGTAATAATGTTCCAATACAACACATCAAAATACCTTTTCTATTTGTTGTCTCCTCTACTATAAAACAAGAGGTATTTTTTACATTCCAAAATTTCCTACTATCAGAGGATAATATGGGTGTGTCTCTTCATATTATAGTTCGGATTACAATCAAAAGAATGAAAAAAAACAAAAAATGGATCAATTACAAAACTAGAATAATCATGATATCCTCTACTCTTCCATATGATCCTGCTATTCCTTCCAGAGTGCATAGTCTTTCATTATTTTGTCTAATTTGCACAGTTGCATTTTTTCTAAGTCTAGTTCCCCATCACAAATTTTTATGGTGACTTCTAGCTTCAATTCTTGTTCTATTTTCTTGATGAAATTATGGGCCAGCATGATCAAATTGATGGGTTTTATCTTATATTCACCTAGAACCTATTTATTCACTTTTATTAGTTGTTATATACCTACTTCGCTGGATTCTCTTCATTGTTCCACTTCAACTATCCTCAATTCGGCTAGTGTTGCTTCATCAATGGTAGACATGATTTCCATTCTAAACTCCTCTAGAAGTTCATCAGAAATGTTCCATAATATTTTGTATTCTTTGGTAACTACCCCTTGAATAGTTTGGATATAATGCAATAGGGGATTCCATGTATCGAAAAGGAATTGACCTTTTATTTTTTGTCTAGCAGTGTATAGTGGCAGGGTATCTGGTGGATCTTTGTACAATACACTCTACCAATAAATAATCCTATTGAAGGCATCATTGGCATTTTGATATTTTTCCATGATTTTATCAATATGATATTCAAGTCTTATTTGGTCATCTCTATTCTTCTCAATGGCATTCAGGATGTTGAAGCACTTCCTTTTCTCTAATTGTATTTCTTTATTAATCATTATGTCTTATGCTATCAATACCTCTACGGTGATGGTTTATGCCTTTTTCCCTTCAAGATCCCTTTCAATCCTTTCCTTACCTTGTTCTAACCCTAGAATTTTGTGCTTCTGTTGTTCAATGAACTTGTTAATTTCTGCGTGTTTTTCCTGCATATTTTCCATCTCCTATGAGTAATCGTATTTTATCTGTTCTATTTCTTTGGAGTGTTCCAATTTGATGGAATATATTTCCTCTTTGTGCAGGTTGTTAGCTATTTGATCCTGCTTCTCAAATTATGCATTGAATTTACTATTTTGAGCATGTATTGCCTTCTACAACTCTTCTTTGTGAAAATTCTCAGTTGTGTTGGCTTGATTCCTGAATTTTGCATCCATTTAATTTTTTTGGGTCTGTAAGTCCCTTTCCATTTCTTCTTTCTATAGTTTCTCTGCAATACCAACTTCTCTATGAAATTCAACAGTGATGTCATCTCTATGTGTGCTTAGTTTCCTTTCTAACTTAGTAATTTTGACTTGTGCAGTATCGAATGTTGCAGTTATTACCTATACAAACATTGCATTTTCACCTACAAAATGCATGAAGTGCAGAGGAAAATTGTATAACATTCTCTTAAGGATCTGAACCTACCTCCCATTCAATGACTCTTTTTGGTTGATGATCGGTTGACATTGGTATCCCCTCTTTTCCTCTTGTTTGTCCTCTTCTCAATTAATTTAGTTTTGTTACTATAGTTGTAATCCCATACTGCTACTACAACGTCATCTAAATTTAACACTTCTAAGAAGAAGGTTAAATTACCCGAAATGACCATAAGAGGGGTACATTCCTGGGGAGGAATGTTAACTATGCCCACATTTGGAGTAGATGGATCGTTCTAATTTTCATTTAATTTTTTTTGTCTTTGATATTCTACATCCTCATCAACTTTCCTTTTGGCCTCAACTTCAATAGTCTTATGTTGATCTTCATCTTATTTATTTTTATGTGCCTCCACCTCTGTTGCCAGTGTTTTCTTCCCCTCTGTTTTTCTATTGAAGTGCATATTTTTGATCTTTTATTTCCTCTTCTTTTGTTATCTTCCTCTCATCAACAAGATTTTTTAGTGCTTCTTCCTTTTTCTTCTTCTCATCAGCCTTGAAAATTTTATTACATTCATTTTTTACCTTTCCTTTTTCTTCTTGTTTTCTCTGATACTCTTCATCAACTTTCATTGTGTTTTGGTGCCTCTCATCTGCTTTATTTTTCTCCTCTTATTTCTTAGCTTCTAATTTCTCCAAGTCTTTCTCTAGAAGTAATTGTAACTCTTCTCGGGTTATTCTATTTTTCTCTTGTTCATCCATATGAATCTTTTACCTAGCTACATCATCCAATATCCTTCGTAACACTTCTTCAAAGAATAGGACTCCTTTGAAGACCTCCTCTACAAAATTCACTTCATGGTTTATTTGATGAGTCAAGCCAACATATTTGACATGGTATAATGCCTAGTTTTGTGGATAATTCCCTCTTGCTTATCCTAGGAACAAACACATCTCTTGCAGATCCTATGCCTCTTTTATTGCATGAGGACCATTCAACAAGGTGTAGTTTCCTATGTTAACAAGGAATGTAGGACAAATATTTTTACTGCTACCTGAGAGAATATAGGTTATTCATGTCCCCATGGTTTTCTAGGCAAGATCCCTAATTAACATCCTATCATGAACATATTTAGGAAGGAGGTGTGGGGCCTCATAGTTCCCATAGACCTTGATGTATGTGTAGTTCTTGCCTAAATACCATTCTTTTATACCTTTCATTCCAACCATGGCCTCCCTCAATATCCTATATGTTGGGAATCTGAAAGTTATGGTATGTAAGGGAGCGAAGAGAAAGTCACATATGTCATAAACATATTTTTTGTAGTTTATGTACTAGAGCTCTGAACAATATATATGTGCAGGAGGCTGATCTTGGTCCCAAATCCACCCAAAAGTAGGAAATTGCATAGAAGATCATATGGCATCAAAATTATATGAAGACATGTAAAAATTGGGTTTCTTCATACTTGAGACATCCTTAATGTTCTGGTAGATATTGAAGGTTAGTATTTCATCCTAATTGAAAACTTTTCATGTATTCACCACTGTGTAGGACATGGGTAGCCATTCCATTTGGAAACGAGTGATATTTTCTTCTCCATAAATCCTGCAAATCATGGTATTCAACATCTTATAGGGTGTTTTAAATTCTTGGGTGATAATTAACCTATTCCTTTTATTGAACTTTATATCCTCATTGTGCCACCATTCTTCCATTAATTCTGCAAAATCCTTGTTGTCTTCATTGAATTTCTTCAAAAAAGGTGCATTTAGGGAAACCACTAGCTCGACAAGGTGGTATCATAGGCTTATGTCTTCTGTTCTCAAAGATGTTATCTGGGATCCCTTATTTCTCCTAATTGTAGTTGTACTCTGATCAAGCTATTTAAGATGCCAGTGTGTTGCGTCATTGTAAGGAAACAACATTGGATGACAGGCCAACATGTGAACACAAATATTCTGGATATTTCAATAAACTTCTAAATTCTCATCCTCCGAGGGCAAGTCACCGTGGTAAAAAATCCTGTATATTTCTTGGTACCTAGGACAATTATCTACACCATTGTGATAGATTTTATATTTGACCAGAACTCTTCTCAGGTTTGTTGCAGGTGTAGGTATAGGCACTGGTGTGGGTGCATTTGTTGTAGGCTTTCTCGTCTTTCTAGTTTGTGTGTGCGACATAATGTTATTGTCATGTCCTGTGATAAACAAAAAGTTCATAAGTCTATTTAATAGATATAACAGTAGAATAATACAAAAATTAAAATAGTCGCGTACATGTCCTCTTAGATCTTGGTTGAAATTAGAAGCTAACTCGTATCCACAGTATGCATAAGAAATATTTTTCAAGTTCACAAGAATGTGTGATGGGTAAATTAGGGATTACAAGGTGTTATTTAGGTATAAGTTACCCTAACATTGGTTATTAATATCAAGTTTGAAATCATTTATTTGCAGGTGTAGAGTCATTTTGTCATTAATGCATTTGGAGGTACAAATTACCAGATTCATGTATCGAAGGGTTTGCAATCAAAAGATGAATCATGGAATAATTTGTGATAGTGTTGTCAAGATGAGTAGTTATCGAAAAGAAAAAATATGTGGTCAACCTTCATTTCGACAGAAAAGGTATCGAAGAATATTTTATCCTTGTATTGGGATGTGTTACTGGGAAAAGACTTCATAAAATGGATTAATTTAGTTCTCTACATACAATCAGAAGGGCTCCCATCAGAGAGGAAATGAACACTAAAAATTAGAATCCTATAGCAAGCTTTTTAATGATACCATCGAAAGGTTTTGTCATCAGAGAGGAAATGTTGAGATTTTTTGTGAATCCGATGAGAAGGGTATAAAAAGATATTCCTTTTTCGATAATTGTTCTTATGCCAATGCTTTACCCGTGGGTAGATTTAAGGCTATGGATAAAAAGAGTTAATTGGCCAATCCGTGCTTTCCAAATACTATCATTAGTTTTGTGAGGGACCTTCTTATGCGTTAAAATTTTATTATTCAAACAAGTTTTATAAACCAATAACTAGATGACATGTAGGCACATAATAATCACTCTGAGACTTAATGTGAATGTAGGCATCGAAAGGAAAATACCTATAAAAAAGGACTTCATCAGGGTACAATTTTATCAGAGAGAAAAGGTTCTTTGACAATGATGATTTCGACAGAACACTTTCTGATAATACTATCGAAAAGGTTCTATCGGAATATAAATTAGTATTGTTTATTAGTTTATTCCAAAGAGAAATTCTAGGTGGGAAATAGTTCAACGACTTTCATGCATGATCAGTGTTGTGCCTCTTTCGTCACCTTAGTGAGAAAAACAGAGGTGCTTGCAAGCTTAGTTGGGTTTTCTAAGAAGGACAGTTGTAAGGAAAAGGGTTGGAGAAAGAAATATAAAAGAACAACTAAGAATTAAACTAAGAAATAAAATAACAACTAAACTAGTGAGCATAGGGACATAAGAACAAAAGAAACAATAAGACTCATGTCACCAATGGTAAGGTTTATATCAGTGAAAGAAAACACCGAGAAGAAAGAGGACTATGAGTCCCTTATTCCTCCAATGGAGGGCTCTTGGACCCCCACAAATAAGCTCTTCTTACAAATTTGAATGAAAATGGTGAAAGAATTCTTTGCTAATCCACTCAAGGGGTGAGTTGGATTGCCCAATGTAATGGTGCTAGTATACTCTTGATGAGAATAGAGGATTCCTCAAGAGAATAGTAGCAACATAACTTTGCTATTGAATTCCTTAAGAATGAAGTGCTCCCATGGCCTTGTTTTATAGCAACTCTTTGAGGTATTGTGAAACCAGCTTGTAGTGTGAAAAGAGGCTAATTAGGGCATTTTTAGGTCTTTGAACAGCCACCTAGTCGGATCCAGTCCAGATTTGAGTGTAAAATCAACTTGGAAGCTGAACCAAAAGTGGGTGGGAGGCCGACCACTCTGATAAATGCGTCGTTCTTAGATGTGCATGGCTTTTAGCGACCACAATCGCGCATCGGGCACATGTGCACTTTTCCTGTGTTTCTGTTTTGCGCATGTGCACACGTGCTCTGTGTAGTCATAGAGCACTTTAATTTTGTCACTGGTTGTATAGTTTTTGACCCTTTGGAAATGATTTTGTGGTAATTTTGGTCCATGGGCGACCTCATAACTGTTTGACGATGTTGAATTCTTGTAACCATTTGCGGACGAAATTTCAGTGATAACAGATGCCCCCTAATGGATGAGGTTAGGAGCATACGTATAGCCGAAATTAATCAATGTTTCTTCTACGAAGAGTGTTGTTGTAAGAGATAACGATAGTGGGATTGTCAAGAGTTACCCATTGGAGGGAGAAGGGAACCTATAGAACCCAACCTTCCATAAGGTGTGTAAAAATAAACTTTGTACAAACGAGGCGGGCATGCCCCATGCTCATGTCATGTAACTCAAAAAGGAATGGTGTGTTGATGTAGACAACTGCAACGCCCTCGGGGGAGGTCATGATAAAGGCAGAAGACAATTATGTGGAGGAACATACTCTGAATAGTAGGCAGTTACATCTGTAAGAAATATCACGGATTCTGTAGGCATTGATAGCCCAACCAAGTTCAGAGGTCTTCGGCAAATATAAGAGATAACCGCAATAGTCGCAAAGTAAGACCCACCGTAACATGAGAAAGTGTTGAAGTCAAATGTTACAGGGGTCAACGACAGCAGGGAGACATTTTGGTTCTCCCTGTGGCGTCTGAGACCTCTCATTGGAAAGGTAATGAGAGTCAAGATACTGTCGCCCTTCTGGAAACTGTGTTGATGTCGACAAAAAGGGGGACGTGACTCTGAGAAGAAAAGAGCTTCGTGAAATCTACTAGGTGAGATTAGGAACTAAGGAGGTACATGGACGAAATCAAGATGTATGGAGACTCAAGACTGCCCTTGGTTGGGGGTATGTGTGAGGTATAAGTGGCCACAACTGTTCAACTAGGTCGAGTGTCAGGGGGACAACAAGACAGGGGATAAGTTGTGCCAGAGGTGGGACAAAGTGAACAAACTCAAAGGGCAGAGGTAAGTGACCTGTGGGATACACAGAGCATATGGATGATGTCAACAGGGGTAGATGATAAGGAGTTCCCCAACCAAGAGCGACATGGGTTGTGTTTGCCAAAAAAAGGAAGAAGGTCGCCAAAGGGGACGACAAAAAGACATGTAAATGATGGAAACAAAGGCTTTTTACAAAATAAATAAAGAATAATTTGGGATGAGTGTACAAATACAGAAACGGGTGCCCCAAGGTAATATGGTTGGGTCGGTTAGGGTGCAATTTGCTTGGAGAAGTGGTGGAGGGTGGGGGCCCCATTGGTGGGTTTCTGTATAAGGTAGGTGAAATGGAGGGAAATTTGCAGAGGGGAAAATTGATTTGTGGATGAAATGGAGGGTTCATGATACTGCAAAGGTGCAGTCAAAATAGAAACTTGACGAAATAGTATGGGAGTCCAGTGGGAAAGCACGCAAAATGAGGAGAAGGAGTATGTGGCCGATTCGCGACATGATGTAAGACTATCGGGACTCCCATCCCTAAAGGGTTGAAAAAAAGCATGAGTGTCAAAGTGCAAAAGGGTACTATGAATGGGACAACTCATGTGGGGGAGAGTGCTACCAGGTGGAAATACCTAAGATGCATTGTAGGTGTTGGTACTACAGAGCTGGAGATGGGGATCCCAGAGGCAAATGTCAGAGGGTGTGACTAGAGATGCATTTGAGATTCAGAGGGAATGAGTACATGCCAGTGTTGATTATATACCTGAATGGGTTGTGTTGATGTATGATGACCAAGTACCTACACACATGAAAACCAAATACCCAATGTGAACAATATATGAAGAGAATCGAACATACAAGCATTTAGTTGATAATTTTGAACATGAGAATGTGCACCTGGATGGGGTATGAAAAAATGGCGCCCCAGGGGATAAGGATAAAAAGTGGCATGGGGATTGTCTTGATGTAGGTGATGGGATGTTGATCCCATGGCTGAAGAAGGATCGAAGAATGGACACCCAGAGCTCCTGGAATGGTGGTTGGAAGTTTGGTGAAAAGGCCTATATATAGCTGTAGGGCCCACATTGCCACCTCATTTGTACTTGTTTCCAGAGTGACTGGACGAGAGGTATTCAGAGGAGATTTGGAGATTCTGGGAGAACAAGGTAGTCGATTTAGGACTAGCGAGCTTCAGGTTAGTAGTTGTGTCATCCTGCATAGAAGTAGGTTTTCCATTTCTGGGCAAGGTCTGTACGGAGGGTCGTACAGGGGGTTTTATGGGTGTGGGCCCCCAAGTGCACGAGCGATCCAGAAATATGTGCGCACAAGTGTGCACCTATTATCTGGATAGCCGCGCATGGGGGCACCCATAGGGAGGACAAAGGTACGCATGATATGTGCACCTGTTTTCTACACAGCCGCACATGGGTGCGCAGCTGTGTAGTGGACAGGAACGCTTTGGTGCGCGCTTGTGTTCATGATAGGGGCACATGGAAGCGCCCCTAAAGGGTGAGCAAGCATGCATGCATGCGCGCCTGTGGGATGGACATGCGTACCTAAGTGTGCACTTGTGGGGTGAATAGGCGTAGTTGCGTGTGCGCTTGTGGGGTGAACAGGCACACATATGTGAGTGCCTGTGGTTTAAACAGTCACACCTTAGGGGCAAGGCTGACGGGTGTAAAACTTATCCTTTTAATGTTTTTTATGGTCAATATGGATGTCCTGGGACTATATTATGTGGCTGTAGGTAATCATTTTTCACGATGTTGGTCGGCTGGCGAGAGCGGGATTGGTCCCAGCTGAGGGATGTTGTGGCCATTGAGGAGTCGGGGGTTCGTGCTACTTTGGTAGCCTGTGGGCTGCTGAAGTTCTTCGAGTGCCCGTTGATACGGGCACAGGAGTATCACCTGCAGTTTCTGATCCATATGTGGAGTATGGACCTGCATTGCTCTATGGTGCGGGGAGAGAAGATCGCCTTCACTGTGGTGGAGGACATATACTTTTTGACTGGGCTCCCTTTTTGGGGAACACCCCTACTGAAGGAGTCGGTGTTACCTGTGAATGTGTCGTTAGCAACTTTGGGCTGGAAGTACTATTCGAGGGAGAACTACATGTCGGGCTCTGTCGTGAGCATCGGGGCGAAGGATGCTCTAGCGCATCGCTGTGTAACAACGATGATTGTGAGGGTGTATGGGTCCCTCGTGACTCAGTGGATCAGTGGTGGTCAGCTGAGTGTTATGGGGAGGGCACTGGCTGGGGATCACTTTGCCTGGGGGTTGACGCTACATGCCAGGATGGTAGGGTAGCTGGACAGATGTCGATCTACCGACACAAGGGTCTTTTCTTTTGGGTCCATCTTGGTGGCCTGGTTTTTGGAGAGGGTGTCAATGTTGCGCCCTAGGATTTTATTGGGCACTCCTAGTGTGCAAGAACCGCAACTGAGGTGGTGGTCAACGATTTTGGTTCTCCATGGTGGGGGTGAGGGCGGCCATTTTTTCACAGCTAAGGTGGCACAGGTGTGGCAGCAGATGTCACAAGTGATACTGCAATATCCATACGCTGGTGTTAACTTCCGGGGTGATCCGAACGTGGTGTTACCTCTAGGGGAGGTGTTTGATCACCGAGGTATGTTTATGAGTTTGATATGTTGATTTTTGAGATAGCATGACATGTGTATTTTGTATAGATGTTGATATTATCGTTTGGTTGTTTTTTATATGCAGATGTGGGACCTCGCAGGTGAGAGGTTGAGCTGCTGAGAGCATCGGCTCACTAGGAGCCAGGGAGACTGTCGTAGGGAGGGATGCGGGTAGGAGAGAGACGTCGGCGTGAGGACGCCAAGGCGACACCAAATGAGGATGAGAGAGCAGTGAGGAGACACTGTTTTGATGACCCAGGTGACGGGCCATCGCATGCTCCTCCGGAAAATGTCAAGGGAGATTTTGAGGATATTCACCGCCACCTGGAGGCGGTGCTACAGGGCGTTCCTGAGGGCATGTGGTCATGCATCTAGGATGAGGGCATCTTGGAGCAGTGTGTGGGAGTTCATCCGACATGGAGGGCCATGGTGCGGCGAGCAGCAGTAGCAGGTGTTGTTATGACTGGACGGTTACCTCTCGGTCTGGAGGGACTAGTAGTGGGTGGGGGACCATCGCCTGAGGGAGGGGTAGGAGGTGGTGCTCTAGAGGCACCTTGAGTGTTACTCTATGTATTTTTGTATTTTGTATATAGTCTGGTGAGCCCATTTTGGTGTAGTGGCACCAGTTTTGTACCGAGGTGCTTCACTGGCCTGCGGATGTTTGGATATTTGTACGTAAACATTTTGATGGTACTGTGGACTGATTTATATATATATATGAGTATACATTTTGGGATCTACGTGATGTTTACATGTGTTTTGTTAATGTGTTGATGATGTCTAATCTATATATGTTGTGACAGGTTCTTGATTGTTTTATGTGTGTGTAGAGGTATCTTGATGTGATATATGCCAGTCTAACACAATGTTAGATAAGTTATCTGTAATTTGATTCAATTGTCTTGGAATATGTGTAAATGTGATGAAATCAAAATGTCGAGATAAAATTCTAACTTGCAGGTATTTGTGAAAGGGGCAAGGATCCTAGACACGGTACACATTGTTGAGCTGGAGAATGACTAGTTGAGAGTCGAGAAAGACGCTAAGGTGATGAATAGGATGATGTTGGGCATCAACGAGGAGGCCAATGACAACAGTGTATTTGGCTTGGTTGTTGGTGTCTGAACCCAAACATATGCCGCTAGAATGGAGCATTTCATGTGAGGGGGTATAGAGGGCCCACGCTGTCGAAGCAGGATTTTATGTCCAATGGCTAGCGCCTTCGACGTAACTGATGTGGTAGGCCGGTGGAGGAAGCATCTATCAATAGCACAAATGATAGTTTAGATGTGAGGGATGGAAAAAAGAATAAAAACACTATAAAATAAATAACCTAAAGTAGAATGGCTATGCTTAGGCGTAAAATTTCTTTAAGTATAACCCATTGACGGGTTCTTTGAGGGAGAGGCCTTCGGGAGAGGCCTTCGGGAGAGGCTAGGATGTATGCGCCTTTGGTGAGGCAATGTTGGATAATGTAGGGGCCATGCCATAGTGACTCGAATTTTCCATGACCAAGGGTATCGTGAGTGATATCGTAAGTGAGGACAAGGTCGTCGTCGTGAAATGAGAAAAGGTTGACATGTCGATCAAAGGTGGCCTTTGATCATTTTTTGGCTGCCTCATTGTTTTGTAATGAAGATCGATGATCTTCATCCAAGGACTCTAATTTCAACAAGCGCTGCTCCATTGGAGAAGTGTTGGGTAATAGCTCAATTGCAGTTCGTAAGGTGGGAATTTCACACTCGATGGGAAGAGTGGCCTCAACCCCATGGACTAGATGAAATGGTGTGAAACTAGTGGTCGTTTTCACGGCCATACAGTAATCCCATAGCGCGAAAAATAACATATGATGCCAATTGGTTTTATGTTTATTAACCGTGCGCTGTAACATGGTCTTGAGGACCTTGTTAACTACTTCAACCTGTCTGTTAGACTGAGGGTAATATGGTGAGGCAAACTCGTGGGAAAATCCTAATCGAGATGAAAGTTTGACAAAAATCTCATTCTCGAAGTGTTTCCCGTGATCGAAAACTAGATGGAGTGGTACGCCAAAGCGAGATATGAAGTGATTAAATAAAAAACGCGTTGCGGTGTCAGCGGTATTGTTGAAGGTGGGAATATCTTCAACCCATTTTGTGAAGTAATCGACTGTGACAACAATGTATTTGTTTCCATTGTTGGATGGGGGATTACAAGTCATGAATTCAATGCCCCATTTACAGAAGGGGTTGGCAGTAATGACTGGGTGAAGAAGAGAAGGTGGTGCTCGTTCTTTGTTGGCATAAAGCTGACATTTCTCACATTGCTTCATGGCATGAATGCAATTGTGAAACAATGTAGGCCAAAAATAACATGCTCGGATGATTTTCTGAGAAGTGGACATTCCCGAAAGATGGCCCCACATGCGTCGCTATGGAATTCGTTCAAGACTCTATCGGCCTTGTCAATAGTCAAGCATCGACGAAGTATGGTGTTAACCCCTCGCTGATATAAGATATCTCTGATGAGGAGATAGTGGGGGGCCTGGTGGTGAATACGAAGACGATCATCTTGTGAGAGGTGGTTACTGAAATTTTGGGTTCGAAGGTAGATGAGGAGGTCATCGTACCAAGGATCATCCAAAGTGATGTAAAAGAGAGGTTCATCGAGGAAGTCGATATTGATGGGGGCACTGGTAGTATCGGAGGGGAAGGTCGTGACAATTTCGACGAGGACGAGAGATTTCTTTCTCTTGGGTGTTGAAAATTCAAGATCATACTCCTGAAGGATAATGATCCATCAAGAAAATTTGCCATTAATTTGCCGACGGCTGAGAAAGTATTGCATAGGGTTGGAATCTACTACAACCTTAGTTGTGCGAAGCAGAATGTAATGACGCATTTTTTGGACTGCGAGGACGACTGCAAGGGCTAGTTTCTCTTCATGTTTATACTTCAGGGGTGGCCCTGAGAGGTTTTTATTAACGTAGTAAATGACATGCTCAGGATTGTCATCATCGATTTGAACGAGAACTCCTACTACTGAGACAGTTGATGCTAATATGTAGAGGATATAGTCGCGATTATAGTCGGGTGAACTAATTAAAGGGGCGTTAGACAACACCATTTTAAAATCGTCAAATTCTTTTTGGGCATGTTCATCCCAGTGAAATGGGATGTCATGGCATAGTAAGTGAAGGAAATCGTGTGCTCGAGTGGTGTAGTCTGGGACAAATCATCGTAGAAAGTTATATTTTCCTTGTAGGCTCTGGAGTTGATGTAAATTCAGGGGAGGTGGAATTTTTGTGATGGCTTGGACTTTGAGGGGGTCCATGGTAATACCACTTTGGGAAACGATGAATCTGAGGAGGTACCCCGTAGTGACGCAGAACACGCACTTGAGGGGGTTCAAGAAAATGTTGTACTGACAACACCGTTGGAAGATGATCCATAAATCATCAAGATGTTGGGTGTGCTTCTTGGATCGAGCTATGAGGTAGTCCAAGTATGCAAGGATGATATGAGAAAGATCGTGAAAAATGTATGTCATAGCCCATTGGAAAGTTACGTCAACATTATTTAAGCCAAAAGGAATGACCCGATATGCAAAAGTACCCCAAGGGTTAGTGAATACGGTTTTGTATTGATCAGCTAGGTGAATTTGGATTTGGTTATAACCAGAGAAACCGTCCATGAAAGATAGAGCCTCGTGGCTTGTGCAGTCGTTGATAATTTGATCAATGAAAGGCATTGGAAAGTTGTCCTTGGGACATGCGTGATTAAGATCGCGAAATTACGTGCAAACGCGGATAGTGCCCTATTTTTTGTTAATGGGTACAGGGTTGGAAACCCATGATGTATAGGCGATGGGGTAGATGAACCCAACCACACGTAATTTGTTAATCTCGGCTTTGATGGTCGTTGCTTTAGATGGGTGTAGCGGTCGTTGTTTTTGACGAATTGGTGTAATGTCAAGGCAGGTGTCGATGTGATGTTCGATGATAGAGGGATCAAGGCCAGGCATTTCTGTGTATGACCAGGAAAAAATATCCTAATATTCTTGGAAGAGGGATTTATAGGCGGTGATTTCTTGAGGAGTGCAAGCGGCACCAATGGTGATTTCCTCGACGAATCCATTTTTTATGGAAATGTCACTTTTGATGGTTGGGGAAATGTTGGCCATGTTGCCTTCTTCAAATGCATCAGGGGCAGGAATGGGGTTGTTGAACCAGTCGATATGCCCTGATGGGATAAAATCCTTGGTTTCAATCGTGTATATGGGGTGTTGGTTAGGAGGCATGGAGGCTTCCTGTAGAAAGAAGAGCGCTCTGTGGTGTAGCGCATCCCATGGATAGTCGGGGGTTTTTAACTCTTCGAGTATGTCCTCGTCATAGTGGAATTGGCGAGAATACAAGGGGTCGTAAGGAGTGATATCGGTGATTGACGTCGTGTGGCTGTCCCCTGGTGATGAAGAAGTAGGGGGAACGATGCAATGAGATTGCGATGGTTCACTCGACATAAACCAAATATCGAAGTACTGAGGATTACCAGTGGTAGTTGGGTGTGAAATTTCCATAGGGAAATTAGTGGAAGAATTGGAGGGATTTGGGGGTGAATCCTCAGATAAGTCATCCAAGAACCATGGAGGCGTCGGGAGTGCCTCGGGTTCAGGAGAAATGATATGAAGAATTTCTAGTGATGAGGTAAGGTCAATCATCGATTCTATAGGGGTTTGAATCAGGGTCAATTGGCATTGCCTGTATTCAATGATCATAGGACATTGGTATGTAAAATGATCTAAGGATTCACATAGAGAGCAAGGGCATCTCA
>ML855839.1:9355-28055 GCA_009831015.1 Picea engelmannii | reverse complement strand
TTGGGCGGAGGGGGGTCCCTTGTCCCACAAACAAGGGAGTCTCATACACCAATTTGGTGTGTTGGCTTAACTGTGACCTTAAAAACAGATTATTATTATTATTATTATTATAAATAAAATAATAATTTAATTTAAAATTATAACTTAATTGTTAAATTAATAAATAAAACTCTCTTATTTGTGGGACACAAACATAATGATAAAGTTTATATTAGAAATATTATTACTAGGCAACGAAAATGTCATACAAATTGAAAATTTCAAATATACAAAGAAAAATATAAAGTAGTTAATATAATTAAAATTTTCATTCAATTTCAAATCAATTAATAAAAAATTAAGAAATAAGAAAAAAATATCCCATCAACATACATTACTACAATAAATATATTAAAAAATATAGTATACATTTTAAAATTCTATAAAATAAAATATATATTATACATTTTTAAATTTGGTAAAACAACTAAATAAATTTTATTTTATTTTCCTCGGAAAAAAATGTAATTCTATTTATCTGGAGAGAACCAAATTACATTCTATAGGTGCATCTAGCACATGCGTAGATAGATCCCAAGGGGAAATATAGATGACAGAGACACTATAAAGAAAAAGAAGAAAGACTAACTCAAAATGATCCCTGAACTGGGTCAATGAAGACCCCACAATAGAGAACCCGTGAGATGAAAAACCCAAAAAATGCACTCCCAACAAACCCAGGAGGCCGAAAAGACCAAGTCAGAGAGGTATGAAAACCTCAAATCAACAAGACCAAAAAGCAGCAAATTGATGGAGACCTCGACCAACAAGTGACCAGAAACTACACGCCCTCCCAACAGGACCTCAAAGTGTCAGCTCACAACACCGCACGCCCAAGACAGGACCTCAAATCTTTGTCACAACCCATGTTAAGTGGAGGAAAAGAGACATCAATAACCGCCAAAAGGAGTTGGATCATGAGCACACATCAAACCCTGAGCAACCGAAGAAACTCGAGAGAGGAACCACAAAAAAGTAGTAGAAAAAAGAAGAATCACCAAGACTCAATCCCAGATTTTCACTCCCATTGAGGATGAACTGCCCACCTCTCCAGAAAACAACAAATATGAAATAATAACCCAGACGACGCCCCCTAGACGCACCACAAGAAATCCGCAAACCGAAATTGAAGAAGAAATGGATCTAGGGACGGATCCGGGCACTAGGCCCTGAATTGAGCAAGCGAAAGGCTCAGGAAGAAGATGCAACATCCCCAAAAGGAGTTGTCGCTAGAAACCACAAACTGCCGCCAACAAAAGAGCCTGATCCGTGCACGAAAAAACTAGCGACGAGGAAAGGAACCTCGCTTGGATAATCTGGGAAGAAGAAACTCCAGAATGGAGAGACACGTTGGGGAGAAAGAACATCCGGATGAGGGAGGCCGCAAGATAAGCCCGCTCAAACCACAGGAGAGAATGTGCAAGTGATCTGCGGCCAGAAAAACCCTAGCCACTGACCTCCCCGCCATTATCATATAAATAAATAAAATATCGTAATTAAACAAAATATGTATTTAAAACTTTAAATTTAAATTTAAAATAAAATAAAAAAACTAAACTATCAATCAAATAAAAAAAAACTAAACTCTCAATCAAAGGTGATGAATGTCAAAATTAAACATCAAATATAAAATGTACCTATTAAACGTATAAAAAAAAGGGGCCACCTTTATAAAGGTAATTTTTTTAACAAAAACATTTAATATTCCTACATATATTCAAAATATATTCAAATGTGGAGTGTCTTTTTTATTTTTTAATTTTTATTTTAAGAATTAAAAAAGATAAATGTTTATATAGTTTAATTAAAAAATTAATAATAATAATATAATTAAAGATTATTATTTAGTTAAATGTGAAATTGATGTATGGGATCTTTTTATTTGTAAGATAAATGGTCTCGTTTTTCACGATGATTTGATTATTAAGCTTACTTAGATGTACATACCTTACCCTTTAAGATTCGAATATGTAACCTTAAAAAAGGAAATGCATATTCTTGAATATTAGGTTCATCTCAACTCTATTTTTTTACATGTAATGTCTTGTCCTACACTCAAGTTTATAAGTAAAATGAGATTGTTGGCACCTTTTTTCCAAGAAAAAAATTGCTCAATTATTTTAGACATAATTTTTTTACATCTTTCATCTCTTATTTGAGGATCCATTACATGGCAATACTAAGAGAGAACTGAACCAAATCTTACAAAAAAGATTAGGAGATTGTTATTCTCAGGTATGCTCAAAGTACATACTGGAATCAATAAAACAAGACATCATCAAAAAACAAAAAACAAAATTGAATATTTGTCCACTAACAAAGTATATAAAACTATATTGTTGATCAGTTAAAGTATCTCCCCAAAAAGACTAATGGATCCAAATCTGTCTCCTAGGTCCTTCAACCCCATTTGTCCAGAGATAATAAGATAAAGTGCCCTCTGGTTCTTCGATGGCATGCTTTGATAACTTGTCTGCTTCAGTATTAAAATTTCTGTAAATATGTTGGTAGCTAATAAACTAAAACTTCTTTGAGAGTGCTTTTATTCTAGCTTTCCAACCTTCCATAGAGCTTACTTGAAGTTTGCCTTTTCTTAAAAGCCAATCGATAACTACTTTTGAATCTCCTAGCAAATGGATGTAGGGTAAATATAAGTGATCTACTAACAAGAGTGTGGCCCAAGCTCCCATGAGTTTCGCTTTAGTATTGGTTCCCCTGCCACAATTTAAGGTCCATCTAATAACAGGCGCATCCAAAGCTTTTATTACACCACCTGCACCACACCCGTTGACATCTCCTCGGGCTGCTCCATCAGACCATGCCAATGCTGAATCCTTTTGTTGAGAGATAAAAATATCCCTCAGAGGTCTATCCTTCGGTTGAGAAAAAGATCTAGATTGTAATGCCAATGTCTTATAGATCATTGCTTGAATAGATGGGATGGATTCTTCAAAAATCACTTTGTTTCTCTTATGCCAGATGAACCAACTAATATGAGTTGCTATTTGAGTGGGGACTGTCTTTTCCAAATATCAGTCTTTTAAACATTCCAAAAGAGTGTTCCCAGACCAACAACTTTTCAAATTTAACTCCTTTAAAATCGAATTTCATACTGAAATAGAAAATGGACAGAGTTTGCAAAGGTGTATGACAGATTCTACTCCAAGTTTACACAAAGGACAACGCCCAGGTCCTTCCCATCCCCTTTTCTGCAAAGAGTTCCAAGTTAATATTTTACCCTCCATCGCTATCCAAATAAACAATTTGATTTTTAATTGGGATTTCCATTTCCAAATGGATTGTCTCCACTTCTCTACTTTTAACATCCTTTTAGAAGAAATAATGCTCATATAGAAATTTTTAACGGAAGGAGATCCTGAATTATCTCCTCCAACCCACATAAGTTTATCTCGAATCTTGGACAAGTGCTCTGGAATCCGTGAGTGCCTGTCTGAATTGATCCCACTCCAATGCATGATCGCCTTCTAAACCCAGATCACTGCTACAAAGCCAATAGGAAGAAAAAGTCTGGTTATCTGATAAATTCTTGGTCTGTGCAAGAGTAAAGATGTTTTTTTCACTTAAAACAGTCAAAAGATTACTAGAGAGAAATGAGCTATCTCCCATACCCAGGATCTGGTCCTTTCCCAACGCAATAAGCTGACCTATCCTTGGAATCCAACTTAAAACATGCATTACTAAGTGAATAACTTTTAATAGTCCGCTCCAGATTCTAGAAACCCCGGTCTGTTGGAAAGACTGTGATCTAAACCAGTTAATCATAGTTGTGTGATGTAGATATTTGTCAATCACGACCCTATGCCAAATTTCCTCTCCGATAAGCACTCGCCAAAGAGTATTCACTGCTAACGACTTACTGAAGTCAAAGATATTGTGTATGCCCCAACCCCCATATATCTTAGGAAGGTTAATCCGCTCCCAATTGCACAAGTGAATTTGGTGAGAGTCACTATTTCTTTTCCATAGAAAATTGTACATCAGTTTCCTTAGAGTATTCAAGACAGAGCAAGGGACAACTACCAGAGACATCCAATAAACTGGTTGGCTAGTTAGCACAACTTTCAATAGGGTGAGACGTCCTCCTAAGGACAACCACCTATAGCACCAATTATTAATCCTTTTCTCCACCTTTTTTATTAACCAACGCCAATCTTCGGATTGTTGTGCTCCTACCTTAACAAAAAATCCAAGATATTTGAACCCCACATCTAGCTCCATAAATATGAAAGGAAAAAAACCTTTGAAGGGAATAAGATCCTGATCCAAAAGACCAGCTTGATGAAATGTAGACTTTGTTTCATTTATATTTAAACCAGAGGTCAACCATAAAAAATTTAGCACTTTATCAATCTCCCGCCACTCCTACATAGTTGCGCTTGTCATTATGATCACATCGTCCACAAATAGAATATGCAATATTTTTATTGACCTGGAAACTTTAATACCTGTCATCTTACCCTCTCTTTGGCTTTCTTTCAAAAGGAGGCTCAATCCTTCCATAACTAATATGAAAAGCAGAGGTGATAAGGGGCATCCTTGCCTCAGGCCCCTCCCGCTTTTAAAGAAATCAGTGGCTTCTCCATTAATTAGAATTGAGTAGGAAGTAGAAACCATATAGCTCATTATCCAATTTGTCATATTTAGGCCCATACCAATTTGAAGAAGTAGCATCCACAACAAGTCCCAGTTAACACAATCATATGCTTTTTGTAAATCGACCTTTAATACCAAAGACTTTGATTTCTTCTTTTTAATGTCGTGAATGCATTCATGTACTGTGCCTATGGAATCTTGTATATGTCTCCCCTGTAAGAAACCCAGTTGCTCTTCCGAGAGCGATCTAGAAAGAATCGGTTTAATCTGATTTGCTATGATCTTTGAAATGATTTTGTAGAAAAGATTACACAGAGAGATCAGTTTGTAATCTCCAAAATGAAGAGGCTTGTTTACTTTGGGAATTAAAGTAATAAACGTTGATTTTAATGCCCCTGGAATAAATCCCTTTGTTCTAGACTCTTCAATCATTTCCAGGAGACCCACCCCAACAATATAAAAAAGATGCTTAAAAAACTCCATTGTCCAGCCATCCAGGCCCATACTCTTATCCACTTTAAAATTTGTTATTACTTTCTTCAGTTCCTCCTTGTCCATAGGTTTGAAAAGGGCTTCAACCTCTACGTCATTTAACATATTTGGAAACAGTGCTACCACCCTAACTTGTTCTCCAGGAGTTGGAACCATAGGTTCATTGTAAAAATCTTTGAAATGTTTTAAAGCAGCTTTTTTAATATTTTCTTGGCCACTGTAAACTTGTCCCTCTTCATCTTGTATCTCCCAAACATACTTGTTATTTCTCCTGAAGTTCGCGAAATTATGAAAAAATTATGTGTTTAGATCTCCACTTTGAATCCAGTTGCTTGAATTCACTGGCGCCACTGCTCCTCAATTTCCTTAAGTAAAGTATTCGTTTCTTGTTCCAACTCCTTTAATGTCAAATCTACCAAGCTGAGACAAGTACCCTCCACCAAATTTTGTAACCTATAGGAGATCTCATTCTCCAGTCCATGGAGCCTAGCATTTTTACTAGTCCTTTGTTCCTTCTTCCAAACTTTCGTAAGTGCTTTTAAATCTTTTAATTTCGAGACAAGACACTTCTGCTTACCAGTCTCCTTTAGATAAATTGGATCTGTCCACAGTTTTTGAACCATTGAAATAAAACCTTGCTCTATAATCCACATTGGATTGAATTTGAACGAATAAGCCTTATAAAGCGGAGGGAGATCCAGCTAAAGTAATATCGGGGCATGGTTTGAAATAAATAATAATTCCACCCAAGCTCTGTAGATGCCAACCGAATTCACTATAACTTCAGAAAGTGAGGATCTGTCAAGTCTCTTAGCAATAAAATATTCTCCCGCTTGGCCATTTCTCCATGTAGGCACCACTTTCCCTGGAACAATATCAATGAGCTTATTTTTATGAAAAAAATTGATGAAAAAACTTTCCATAGACCCCAGGGAGGCCGAATCGCCCCATATTTCACCTATAGATAAAGTCAAATTAAGGTCCCATGCTAGAATAAGATTTTCCAGGGTCAGCAAGCCAAAAGATTCCAGTCTTTCCCAAAAATGTTTGCGCTCCACGCAAGGCCCGTAAACATTTAGGAGATTAATCTGTCTTTTTCTTTCTAAACAACAACCTGTCAAAAATATCCCACCACACGTCAGGAACGACACCATATCAAAAAAAGTTGGATCCCAAGAAACCATTAATACTCTAGAATTACCCACAGAGTTCACTGCATGGCATAACCACTTAGGCCGAAGAAATTGAAAGAAATTACGAGTTTTTTCAAAATGAACCAGATTCTCTTGAAAGAAAACAATATTTGGTCGAGTTTTGTCCAAAACACTTCGAACCGAGGCTAATTTTAGGGAGCCTCTAGTCCCCCTTAAATTGAGTGAGAGTAATAACATTACTTGGACCTCGCAAGGGCCGTCGGCACTCTAAGGGACCCACCTTCGATAGGAGTATGTGACACAGATTTAGGATTAGCCTCAAGTGTGGATTTCTTTCGTGCGCTTCTAGTTTTAATAGGTGAGTGTTTAATACCCAATCCCCTAGACCACGCAAATTCTTTTCCAGCCTCAACCACCGTAGACCTTGAACTACTAGCCTCCCCAATCCTGACCACTGGGTCAATGATCGATTTCCCTAGAAAAACTGGTAATTGTACACTTGTGTCATTTCCACGGATGAAAGGAATCAGTGAGTCCAGTACAACAGAGAGGGTTGATTCATCCTCTTCCGGTTCTCTATACCCAGGTGGCAAGACAGGGTGACCCGTTATCAAATGACTAGTCTCCAGACTACTAATGGGTTCAGTAGGAATGGAAGGTTCCAGAGGAGAAATACGAGAGGCTTTTTGGACTCTTGATAAATCCAATCTGTCAGTGTTAGTCATTGGCTCCAAAGGCGGGGTTACACTCGTCGAGATATTTAAGGATTTTCGACCCCCTAGGGACCGACACATATCAACCGATCCCCCTGTCTCGGCTAAAGGTGGTGAAACAGACTTTGTGGTAACACTCTTAAGCCAGATAGAGGAATTTATAATATCTCGCTCCCACACTGAAAGAGAATTGTAAAAGATAGGGAAATGTGCTTGTCACTTACCGATTACAGAAGAAGAATTCTCCAAGAAGCTGGGATCGACCTGGTCCTGATGAACTTCTTCTAATCCATAGAAGTCAGTTTTTATAGAAGAGTCAGGAGTACTATAAAAAATATCAGTATCTTCCTGAGTTAAAACAACATCTTCATAACCTTTACAATCTTGTCGCATCTGCGAAGTGCTTCTGCAGTAACTGCATCTGAACGAGATCCCAAGGTAGTCTAATCTTTGAAGACAACGATTACCACGCCACTCAATCTCTATACTCTCCGACAATCCCAGATGAACGTCCATTTCAACCAATACCCTTCCAACTTTTCTAGTTGTCGCCTCAATATTACCTCTATCTATCATGATAAACTTTCCTAGTGAGTCTCCAATGGCCTCCAACACCCCTTCATTCCACAAATGCAGAGGTAATCCCGGGAGTAGAACCCACATATGCCTTAAGGAGAAATATTATGTCTCTGGGCTAAATGTTACCCACCATCTCTTAAGCATGAGACTGCTTGTTCCATTAACCCAATTCTTTCCTAACAAAGTCGCTACATCTTCCAGACAGCTACAAATAAACCCTATCCAACCTTTAGTTAGGAAATAAACCTCTGGAAGATATCCTAGAACTGGCAACCAAACCCACTCCATCCAAACCTAGAATTTCTCCTCACATAAATTACAACATGTGAATCTCCCCACTAAGCCGCAAAGCGCCATCCTGCAGGTGTCCTCCAACCCAATGTCCAAGCCTAATACCATTCTTTTAACTGATTTATTTGTGGTCCATTGTCTTCGGCTCTTCCGTGTTGTAGTTGGACCAAGATTTTTAAAATGAGTAACAATATTACCAATCCCTCTATTGTCTTTCTGTGGACCGAGCACTGGATTCTGAAACGGAACACCAAGAGAAGACTCTGACAAGGCTGGTAGAAAGGTGTCTAAGGAAGGAGCAGTACCCTGTTCAGAGCTTTGACAAAATTTCTGAGTATCAGACTGTTTATCAGTGGAACATAAACCTATGGACTATGTCCTCGAGAACACCTCCGAAGTAAAATGGGCCGTATTAACTACTTCTTCCTACCAAAGTCGATCTACTGACGCATTTAATAACACATTAAGCTCTGCATTTATATTCTCCAAACGTTTGTGAGCCATCGAGCTTCCACTTGGAGAGCAGTTAAACCAAAGTGCATAAATCAAGGGCTACGATCTCACTAAAGTCCAATGAAGGATGTTAATAAGTAATGAAACTGACAGAAGCAAAGGTGGAGGTCCACCTGTGAAGCACTAACCAAAACCCAACGGTAGATGCAGGAGAGACCTATGGTCTCGGAAGATAGGGTTCAATTACCAAGAATAGTAGTTAAAATGTCGGGAGGAGAGATTAGACTATAATAAAGTCCACCAACTCAAGGATGAAGCTCTAAAAATAGTCGAAACTTGCACTAAAGCCTCTGAGAGGCTAACTAAAAAACTAAAACCTATTCAGTAGAGAAGGTATAGATAAAAAGGAAAGGCTGCGGAGGCCCTCCAAAACCCTACTAGACTAGTGAAGATCCAAACCTCTGCCATGGCTTACTCTGGAATTTTCCTGCCTAAAAATTTGAAAATACTTATTGCTTCCCTTGATTACTCATCATCACCCCGATTGTTGACACCTTACCAATCCTAATCAACAATTGATTCATAAAGAATAAATATATTACAAGTGAAATTTGACTCTCACCCATATGAATAACATTTTTCGTCTCACCCATTGAATGCACAGAATAACGTTTCTACTTTCAACCATTCAAATTAAGTTTAATTGACAACCCATCCAAACTACATTAAATTAAATTAAATATATTTTTTCAAACGTTTCAATGATGGTACAACCATTAAATTAATTATTATTCATTACGGACTTCTTTTGAATGCAATTTTTATTTGTATTTAAAATAGCGTATGATGTACGTCATGACCAAAAATAAATAAATAAATAAATGGGTGTTACTATGTTAGGGATAAAAAGGGAGTTGTATAAAAGCTTTTCTTCGCTCGTGTTAATTTTGATAAATGAGTAATTACTTTTAATTCAAGTGACACTCTAATATTTTTATTTATAATGTTTTAATATATGTGTTTTTGTTTATGTGGTTTGGGTGCAACCATACTTTTTACTTCTGAGTACCGTGTAATACAATATACTTTTGTTAATATATGTACGTATTGTCATTTTTGGGGAACACTTTGAAGTAATGCGGTGTCCTATTTCATACTTGTGAGGGAGGACAAGCAAGTGGAAATAGGGGTTTAGAAGAAGGATAATATGTACTTACAGTTCAATAAGACATGAATCATAGATTATGGTTATGGTTCATATGTTACAAGTAGATTATGGTTATGGTTCATATTTTACATTTCTATATGCACGTGAGTTTCTAGATTTTAATGATTTGTATGAGTAGATTTATGTTAACATATTTGAGAGGTATTTTGAGTTTATATTTGAGATTTGAGTAATAGTAGATCGAGAATTTAATATGATATCATAGTAAGTGTGAATTTTGATCATTGTCAATATTAAAGGTTGGTGTAGTTTAAATGTTTTGTTTTTTGTTTTTTTTGGTAATTATTATCGAAATTTGATTATATAATTCTTGGTGAAATCACAATTTTTCGTTACTTAAATTGTTTTTTTAAATGAATAAATGGATTCAACACATTGAAAAACCCCTAGAGCACTTGAATTGTCCAATCCCAACAACTCAAATCTGCAATTTCAACATATTCTAGCCGGATTTCAAACAAAATTAGTTGGAAAATATACCCATAAAAAGACCAAAAGTTAGAACGTTTAGAGTATGTCTTAAAGGTCAACCTCATTATTTTGCATGGAACGAAGCCATATAATGTATCCCATGATTGTAGTAGATACAGTTGGTGTATCCTATGTGCGAGTGTGGACTAATGATGATGTAGTTGGTGTATCCTATGTGCGAGCATGGACTAATGATGATGTCTCGCATGTCATGATGATAAGATATTGTTAAAGAGAAAAGCAATTGATGTGTTAATTATTAGCTATTTCAAAGAAGTAACATCAAAATTTTGGAGAAATTGGTGTAGTGCATTTAAGGGAGGGTTATGATAGCTTAGGTACGTTTATTACACTTGCTTTGTCTTAGAGCTCAAGCATAGGCAAAAAATATCCTTGACCCTATGTTGATTTTAGTACATGGTCCGCCATAGCAAGGGTTATGGTTAGATTGGGTTCTAGAGGATTTGGTCAATTTTGAATTGCTTATGTTGTTTCGTTGCAAGAGAGGTTATTGCTTATTGTTAAAAATATCATTTTTATGTGTTATCATAGGGAGCCCAAGAGGGGGTCCTACAAACCCCCTTAAAGCTTAAATTACAAATAGAAGTGATAAGGCACTTATAACATACCAGTGGCCTTTTACAAATATTAAAAATGATACAATATGAAAATACATACAAAATATCTAATAAACATAGAGTATAATAGCCAATAACGATCTTATGGTTAAGTACACAACATGCCCCTCTTAAAAAAATTGTTTATCCTAAAAGCTAAAAACTAGAACAATAAAGGCCAATTTTATAACAAATTTGTTGGAATGATTGAAAAGATGCATTGTTGCCCAAGTTTAAAGTATGCGAATATACGATAACTTGAAAGATGCAAAACATGCCCCTCTATTTAGAGGAAGCATTAGATTGCACAAATTCGATATTGGAACCCATCTTTGGCCTCATGATTGATTTTCGAGGAGGATGTGCAAAGAACATATGGATGCACTTTATGATTAAGTGATCCAGGTGGATATTGGTGGCCACCCACCTCTCCCACTGACTCGACATAGTTCTCCATCTTGGCAATTTTGTTATGATTTTTTGGGTCCTAAACTTCTGAGGCCATTTTGAGGCCCTAAACGATGTTTTATATGAAGGGTCAAGGGCCTAGGTTTACATTTGACAAACCTAGGCCATGTTGCAATATTGTAATCATCAATCAAAGCTTTCCAACAAGTTACTATGTGCGCTAGACATAAATTGTATGTGAAAGTTGTGCCTCTAGAAGGTTGATGTAGAAACTAATGCCCAAAAATACCTTTTTGTGTTTAAAAACACCTTTTGGTGCTTCGCCTCCTAGGGTTGGGATTTAGGACCTTTGGAGTTCTTACTTTATGTTAAAAGGCCATCCTTTTGGCCTCTTGCATTACCTTTTGTAGATGAGTGTAGCCACCATCTATGTCTCTTCATAGATAAGTTACCACCCACTTACCACCATTCTAGCCAGTTTGTGTTCTATAGTATTCCGCTATTTTATTCATTGATAGAAGTTGGGTTTACACTATATTATTGTGCTCTCCTCTATATTTCTGTGTGTGTTTCATTTCGTTCACTATACAATCCAAATCATTAAATCATATGAATAATAGAAGAAAAGATGTGAACCTTAAACCACTATGTCAACTAGTTGTACTAGAGACATTAGTATGTAAGCACAAAAGGAGAAAGGGTACTTTTTATTTTAATTAATGGCTACAAAGGAGGGGGGGGGGTGTTCCCTACAACATCTACAAATTCGAGTGTTGTAAAATATATACTCCAAAATCCTAAAGTCGTTTCCTCTTTTGGTAGACCCCTCCATTTCATCTTGTACATTTAATTCGTCTCTTGTGAAGGTTTTTCACGTTCACCTCATGGATGCCCTCAAGTTATACTATTACCTTTCCCTCTTCATCTATGAGAGGAATCTATGTTTGAGTAACCACTTCATTATCTAACTTATTTTTATATAGGGGATATGGAAGACATCACAAATGTTCCCTTGTTGGGAATATCTAGTGCATAAGCCGCCTAACCCACTTTTTCTTGCACTATATGTATTGGGACATGAGAATGGGATTGAAGCTTATTCTTACCTAGTCATCAAAGTGTTGTTTATTTGTAGGGATACAATCAAACATTCCAATCTCAACCTATATTTATGAGCAATGTTGGTCAACCTATTATTCCACTCTATTTGTTCCCATTAACAAGTTGTGTTTTAGGATGTTGAATATCTTTTGCATTCCATGTAGTGCATTACCCACAGTAGGGACTTTAAAACTTGGATAAGAATTCATAGCCATATAATGTTTTAAAGGGGGTCATTTTGGTGGAAGAGTTATTTGTGGTATTATATCAATGTTTGGCCAAATGTAACCACCTCATCCAATTACCTTGCTTATTCCATATGTACACATGAATATACCCCTCTAATAAATAATTAACTACCTATATTTGTCATTTTTTCCCAAGCAAAACCTCATGGTAAACCCTCAAGCACTTCCATGCATTTCATGGATGATACATAGTGTAAACCCGTAGGCACTAATTATGGAACCTAACTCAGTAGGGACAGTGAACAAGGCATGCAACACAGATAACTATCCTAGGGGATTGATCCTGAGACCCCCTGCATGAATCTCAAATAACTCAACCACTCAATCTACCCCATCGAGCTATGTATTTGTCCATTTCTCCGAGGGTGATAAATAATACTCATTGAAAATTACCCTAGCTAGTTTGAACAATTATTTCCATACGTGACTTATAAACTTGACATCTTTATCACTAATGATGAGGGAGTACATGAAACTTATACACGACCATAGAAGTTGTAAACTAGGTAGTCAAAGGGATAAAATCAACAACGTTGGTTAAATGGTCAACTACCATAAATATAGGATCCTTACCTTGATATATTGACAAACTTGTGATATAGTCCATAAATACTTCTTCCCACCTCTAATATTTGGGGATGGAATTGGGATGGAAAAGATTGAGACATGGAAAAGTTTCCACTTTATTACATTGGGAAGTGTCACATTCTTCCACAAGCTTTTCAATATCAAGACCCAATTTTGTCAACAAAAATTCAAGAGGCATTCTTGTAATCTTTTTGGAAACCCACATGAGGAATAAAGGGGGATCCATGCCCATGCCAAAGAGCACGTTTGATGAGAAGAGATCCAATTCATAAATAGATTTAGCTCTTAAATAAAATGACATCATTCATGATAGTACAAAGGTGGCTCTTCTTACCATCAATAATTTCAAGTTGAATTTGAACTATAGTAGGATCCACTATGTAGTCTACACAGAGATTTTGTACCTGAGAAAGTCATTTGATTAAGATGGAATCAAAGGTGGGTGACTCATCCCCTCAAGATAAAACATATTTAACAATATTATTTCCCCCTTGGTATAGATTATCTCAAAGTCATAAGATCAAAGATGTCTAATCCACTTATGTTGCTACTTTGTTAGATTACATTGCCTTCATAAGTGCTTCAAGATGAGATGATTGATTTAATAAATAACTTATTGCAAGGTGGAATTAATGCCAATTGGCCACTACATGAAGTATGACCAAAAGTTCTTTGTTGTATGTAGACATGTCTCATTCTTTATCATTCAACTTCATGCTTATAAAGGTAATGGATCTTTCATCCTATAAGAGTATTGTAATTAATCCAAACCCAAAAGAGTCTCACCAATGATGAAAGGATAGGTAAAATCATATGTAGAGATCATTAGAGTTGAATCAAAGGCTTCCTTCAAAGTCTTTAACAATTGTTGTGGCTTAGTTGATGAATTAATTGTTAATTCCTAGAGAGAGAAATATTAAATACAAAAAAAAATCCACACACTTAGAAATACCAACAAGCACATAAAGCCAATGTTTACCCTAGAAACACTTAATCGAAAAACCATCACTCAAGATATATATCTTCATTGACCTTATCCAAGTTGGTCAAACACCAGACTGCTTGAGGCATTTTACAATGTAGTTCTTCAAGCCTTTAAATAAGCTTCATCACATATAATCCCATGGGAAAATACAATTGGTCCATAAACTACCAATGGTAAACCCATCATTGACTGTATCAAAGTTATCTTATCTACTTTATGACCAAGTCAAAATTAACCCAACATTTCCCCCTTTAAACTTAACTTGGGATATTCAACTACCCCCCTCAAAGTTTATTTATCGAGTTTCTGAGAATATAACATGCCCCCCCTCTATCACCTAAGTCTACATCTAGAATTTACACTGGTGAACTTCAATCCTGGGGTACACATGCCTAAATAGGTCTTATAGCCATATGCCCATTTTACATGTGATAAAAAATCAACTCCATAAAAAATAATAATTTACAGTTGTATGCTAGAGCATGTGATACTATGAAACAACAAACAAATTCATTACCAACATCCCTCTTGCTCCAAATACAATTAGTCGAATCGAGCACTCGTTAACCGAGTAGTACTTCTTCCTCAATGTGATTTTTCCAATTCTTCACATTAATCCTTGTAATGCATTTCCATGTGTCATTTTACCATGATTCATATACCCATGAACCATTCTTCATTTGTGTCTTCCATGCTCCCAACATCATACCACTCTCTTGAGAGAGTCTAGGTCAACCCATGTTTTGATACCACATGTTTATTCCCCGGAGAGAGAAATATTAAATACAACACAAAATCCACACACATAGAAATACCAACAAGAACATAAAGCCAATGTTTACCCTATAAACACTTTGCTCGGAAAACCACCACTCAAGATATATATCTTTATTGACCTTATCCAAGATGGCCAAACACCAAGCCGCTTGAGGCATTTTACAATGGAGTTGTTCAAGCTTTTAAATAGGCTTCATCACATATAATCCCATGGGAAAATACCATGGGTTACTCAATGCCATGGGCCCATAAACCACCAACAATAAACCCATCATTGACTGTATAAAGGTTTTCTTATCTACTCTATGACCAAGTCAAGATCAAACCAAAATTAACAATGTCCTTCTTTGTTAAGCAACCAAAGGATGAGAACAATGGGGAAATTCCATAAAAAATGGTGATAGTTACTAAACCCAAAATTTATCAAACCTTCTTAAGGGTTGCAAGAACTTGTCACTCTTAAATGATAGCTTAAATCTTTGCAGGATTAGTATGAACACCTTTTTTAGAGATAATATGGTCAATATATTCTAAGGAAGTCTTCAAAAAATCGCACTTTAATTGTTTTGCATATTGTTTATGCTATGATTATGAATGTTCTAGTATAGATGAGAATAAAATTAAAGAAGAATTAGATAGAATTGCAAAGATACTTACCAAATGCTTTGTTCATTAAGCACTAAAATGTAGTAGGAGCATTTCAAAGGCCAAATGGCATCACCTGGAATTTGTATTGACCCTAATGGGTACAAAATGCAACAATTTGTTGTTCCTAGAGTCATATAGGTATCTAGCAATATACATAACAGAGTTTAATCTTAGAAAAAAACTTGGCACCATATAGCTCATCCATGAAACCATTAATGTGAGGCAAGGGACATTTATTTTTGGCAATGATTCCATTAAGTGGGCTATAAGCAATCTAAAGGAAGTGAGAATCATCATTGTTCCTTGCCAAGACATTAAGAGAAATATAAGGGCTCTTATTAGGAGTTATCATCCCAACTTCCAAGAGTTCCTCCACAAGTCTTTCAATCTCAAAGTTTTGAAAATGGACATATTGATAATGACAAACCACCATGGGACCTTTAGTAGGGTCAATCTTAATAACATGTTCCATACCTATGTCAGGTGGAAATTTTGCAAGCACCACTTGGAAGATTTCCTTATATACATAGAATAGGCTAAATAGGCTTGGATTATGAGTTCATAGAAAATTATTTTCCTCCATATAGTACAAGTGAGCCAAGAATCCAAAATGACCCTTCTTAAGAAGTTTGGACATGTGTTTGGAGTCAACAGTTTATATAATTTTAGGTGGTAGACCTTTGATAGTATATTCATGACAATATTGGTGAAAGGAGAGGGATTGCTCATAGTGTTACTAGAGTAGGTTTCCAAGCAAAGAAGCCATTAATTATCCAAAAATAATAGATCCACTCTTCAAATGTTTGTGACATATTCATCCTTGATGACATAGTCTTCCACTATAACTTCTACCTTGTGTACTACACCCTCACAACAAATATATTTATGGTTTTGGAGGTTGATAGGAAAGGGTTTATATGTATCACTATGGAAGCCTAATATCTCAACATATTTCCATTAAAAAATGTTTAAAGCATTGGCAAGATCGACTAGAATAAGGAACCTTTGTTTTTTAATATAGGTGTTAGTCTCTAATTTTGCTTTTGATTTAGTGAGAAACTCTAATCCTAAACCTTCCCTACCTGCACTTCATTGTTTGATTTCATTTGATTTTAATCTTTGTTTTCAGTTTGTTATGTTTCACATTTTTAGCTTTTTGAATAATTTATTTAAGTTTGGAGTAGTAAGACATGGTTTTAAATGATGTGTCAATTTATATGCATGTTTGAACTTTACAATTTCAAATTAATGCTAAGTCATTAATAGCGCTACGGGAATAGCCTTATTCCCGTAGCGTAAAGATAATCATGCCTTGATATGCTCCTGTCACCCAGATTTCGTTATGATGACACAGATCGTGGTTTGAGAGTTCGCATGTGTCCCACAATAGCTTTGGAATCATTTTGAGATTCAAACCGTTACATGATCGGGTTGCTCTGTACCCGCAAAGGACTCATTTCAAATCATCCAATTCTCAACGATCATTATATTGAACCTGTCATTCTATGTCTGATTTTGCTGAATTTTAAGCGTAGGTATTTGCTCAGAGGAACAGTTATATACTAACAGATTGCAGGTGGCAAATTCAAAATCTGAATCGTGCTAGTTATAGAATTATGTTTTGATGGCGCCTAAGAGGAGCAGATAGGTAGTCAGATTAGAACCCGAGGGTGCTGAACTCCTCGAAGCTTATCCTCAAATGGCTCAAAGGTTCAGAGATGCCGGGTGGTTTGAATTCCTTACCACTTTTCAAGGTTAAGATGAGCAGGTCTCCATGGAGTTTGCATTGAACTTTGATGGTCACGAGGTGGAGATCGGGAAGATGCTAATGCTGGTGACAAAACAGACAATTGCTAAAGCTTGCAAATTGGTGGTTGGAGGAGAAAGATGGTGGAAGAAAGAGCATGTGGTTACAGAGTTTGTCAATCAATTCCTGCTTCCAGATAAGCAAAATCCGAATTGGAGAAGGGGAGTCCCTCACAGTTGGATTAGACAAGAGTGGCATATCATCCTGATCATAATTCACAGAAACCCTAGACTTGGCTGATTCAATCCCTAAATACTGATCCACAACCAAGCAAACAAAGAAAGGAAAAAGGGAAGAAGGCAACCACACAGAAAAAGAGTATCACAGTTAATGAATTTTCTATCAAAGAAAAAGTAGAAAGGCTTCCATTACACAGGAAAACAAAAGAAGACAAAAACTTGGGGAAGATACAAAGAAAAGGAAAATAAATTGTGTAGTATTCTATAAGACCTATAACAAGAGAAACCACAAGATCATCAAAGCTGAAGCAGTGTTTTCTGATGACAAAGGCTATTATTTTGCAAAACCAAAAAAGCTACAGGAAATACTCTGTTTTTTACATGTTATAGTCTTTATCTTCAAAAGAGGTTACAGAACAGTTGGAGAGGAATTTGTTGAAACCAAAAGAGGTTTTTGTTGGGAACATGCCCCTTCACAAAAACCTCTCTCGGTTTTTACGCAAAAATCACATTTTAAGAGATTCAAATTGATCTTTGAGGCCTAATTTTCTGCTAAAGCTACAGGAAATACTCTGTTATTTTTTACATGTTTTAGTCTTTTCTTCAAGAGAGGTTGCATAACAGCTGGAGATGAATTTGTTGAAACCAAAAGAGGTTTTTATTGGTAACATTCCCCTTCACAAACACCTCTCTCGGTTTTTACACAACAATCACATTTTAAGATATTCGAATTGATCTTTGAGGCCTATTTTTCTGATATTTCACAATAAATAATTTCCTGTTTTAGTCAGTAATTTTGGGAGAGGTTGGAGAACATACAATGATGAATTTTTTGAAAAAAAAAAGAGGTTTTTGATGGGAACGAGTTCCTTCAAAAAAACCTCTCTCAGTTTTTACACAACTATCACCATTTAAGATATACGAAGAGATTGTTGGACCCTATTTTTTAGGAATTTACCATATTTGTTTTCCTGAAAAATCTCATGGACAACAGTTGACAAGCCATCTCATCAATTAGAATTGGAGATCAGATTAGATCTTCTCCTTGATTATTTAAAACAAGAAACTAAATATAAATGAGGAGATTTTCAGATCCATTTCTTTTGGATCTTGATAATTATGTATTGTTTCTATATAAACTCTGTAGAATGAGAAGTTAAGGGGAAAAAATTGGAGATCCAAAGGACTTATTCTGAAACTCCTTGTAAGGCATTATTATTCTATCTGACACTTAATAGCAAAGGCATATGGATGGTTAGACACTCTTTTCTACTCTGTTTTCTTTCTTCATGCTTGATCTCATTATTC
>ML855837.1:1012-28055 GCA_009831015.1 Picea engelmannii | reverse complement strand
GGTATTGGTGTCTCCTTTAGTTGGTGCTCAAAAGGGATTGGTGTCCCTCACAAGTTGCAACTTGTAATTAATACATAAACATTGTATTTTCAGTTAAAAGAATAATTGTTTTTAAGATAAAACTCTGTGTCCTATACTTCATAGTTGATCAATTGTTGTGTATTGATGAAATTAATGTTTTAAAGTGATTGTTAAAAATAAAAAACAACAATATTGATTCACGCCCCCCTCATCATTGAACATTATTTCAACATTTGCAACATTATTTGACATACTTAATTTGGTGCAATTGTCTTCTTTAGTGATAACATGTTCTACATACAATAAAATTATAGGTCATGTAACAAAAGGGTATCATGGATGTAAATGTTGTGGACCTTCTATAAAATATATATGGTCCAACCACCTATGGAAGTTGGTGTATGATCCAGGTG
Source organism: Picea engelmannii (assembly GCA_009831015.1). Classification (NCBI taxonomy): domain Eukaryota; kingdom Viridiplantae; phylum Streptophyta; class Pinopsida; order Pinales; family Pinaceae; genus Picea; species Picea engelmannii. The sequence continues at coordinate 27,621 of ML855837.1, read as the reverse complement.
GATATTGGTGGCCACCCACCTATTCCAACTGGCTCCTTTTAACAGTTTTAGTTCAACACGTTCTTTTGTAATTCTTTGTAATTGTGGGTTATACACTTTCGGGGTTGTCTGAAGCCCTACACAACTGCCAGGTGGATATTGGTGGCCACTCACCCAATCCAAATTGTTTAATTTGGAAATTTTCATGTCAGTACATCTTTCTGTATTTCCAGAGCCGTTTTGGGGCCCTAAACAATGTTTTTTTTTTTTTGGCTTTCCACATTAAAATAGTAGACAGAGTTAGAGTTTTATGGTATAATGTGTATTTCTCGAAAATACCTTTCCAACGAGCTATCACACACCTAAAACAAAGGTCGTATGAAAAAGTTACAACCCGAGAAGTTGAGGTACCAACTTACCCATCAGGGCCCACATAACTTTTGGCGTTTCACCTCCTAAGGTTAGGTTTTTGGATGTCTAGGGTTTTGAAATTCATGAGTAATGTTAGAAAGGCACCTGGAACCTCATTGTAATCATCCTGTTCATACAGATGCATGTAGCAACCACATCTCTTTTCAGAGATAGCTACCATCATTCGACCAAGTTGTTTTCAGTTATGCAGTTTTACAGTCTCAACCTATTTTATTTATTCAATAGAAGTTATTGTTCATTGGATATCTGTTGTTGTTCTTTATATCTCTATGTAATTGTATTCAGTCTATTATTTATATCGTTTCTCTCATAAATCCAGATCAATGGTATCATAGCGATTTTCTCTTCATTTATTTTTCTTCGTGCATGTCACCGACAAGATCTGGGTACAAGAAGTTGGGACTCGAACCAATCAAGCCTTTGCAAGATTAGTCACACCGAACCGGAAAACAACTCATGGGGGATGAGAAGAAATATGATGGAGTAGGAGATCATTTTAAATTGATGCTTGAGGAATCCCTTGCATGATAAATGAATGAAATTATGGACAATGTTGCACATATACTTCAACGACTACCCACATGAGACACAACTTCATCAAGCGGCCATGCAACCCCCTTTAAGGTACAAGTAAATTTTGATATTCCATTATTTGAAGGACTGATAGATGCAGATGATGTAGATAAATGGTTGAATCTTCTCAAAGGGTATTTTTTGGTCCACAATTTTTCTAATAGGGAAAATATTACTTTTGCACTCCTTAAGGTCGTCCCCCATGTTAAGGATTGGTGGGATAATTACTCTGAGCAAAGGGCCATAGAGGAATTTTCAATATTTGCGGTCGCCCCCACATGGGATTCTTTCAAGGATTCCATTAAAGAACAGTACTACCCCGTTGGAAGCTACGAGGACCAGTACACAAGATGGACCACCCTGCATCAGGAAAGGGACCAGACAGTGCCAGATTTCAACAATATTTTCCATACCCTGCGCACCAAATTGGGTATCAAATATTTTGAACAACATCTGGTGCTCAAATACCACGATTGTCTGCATAGATACATTCAACAGAAATGGTGTTTCTGGACATCGCATCATTGGGTACAAGTTATAGATATGTTGTTAAGATCGAGCATAAATTTAAGTAGAAGAGGCGAGAGTTTGGATCTGCAAACCCCTCATAGTTGAAGCAGGGAAAAGGTAGGCCCAACCCACAAAAAAAGGGACATAGAAAAGATGGCCACTCTAAGGACAACCAGTCCAAGACACAACATAAGAAGGGTAATGATAAGTCGAAGAAGGACATGGGAAAGTGGTGTGAATACCATAAAATCCCTTGGCACAACACCGAAGAATGTCGCTCCAAGAAGTCACCAATGGTCGAGATGAAAGATTTCGAGTCAGAGGCAGATTCTAACTCTGAATAAAATCCATAAGGAGGGAAGCGGATTATCGATACTGAACCCAACACCACTGTCGCTACCACCAAAATCCAACCAAGCGAACCAAAAGAACCAGGGGAAGGGGAATGCCTCTTTCACTCATAGATGTGGGTAAAGGGGGCTCCACTTCATTTCATTGTCGATAGCGGTATTCGGAAGAACCTGATCTCAACAAAGGTCATCAGGCGACTGGACCTGCCGATGACATCGCACCCGCAACCCTACACCAATGGATGGCTTCGACAAGGAAGAGATCTATGTGTTAGCCAATAGTTTCATCTGCCCTACGACATCAAGCCCTTCAAAGATGAGGTATTGTGTGATATTTCTCCTCTTGAAGTTTGTGATTTTATTTTAGGACAACCATATTTGTGGAAGCAACATGTTGTGTATGAGTCGAGACCCCACAATGTTATTATTACTTTGGGTAGACAATTGTACAGGATACCAGGGGTAGCATCGCTTACCTCTATTTCTTTAATCTCTTATAAGAAATGCAGTAAGGTCATTTCACAGACCAGGAAGTTTGTATTCTTTGTGATCCATGCTCACAGTAAGCAGAAGGTCATCGCCACATCAATGACCTCTACATAGAGCCTCTCTTTGTAGTAGAAGAAAGTGGACAAAATCGTGGAAGAGTAAAGAAACATCTTCTCCTCACCCATCGGGGTACCGATGCACTGCCAAGTCAAGCATCTAATTGATCTAACCCCCAATGCACCTCTGCCTAATGGACCGATTTATCGTCACTCACTGATAGAAAATGATGAAATCAAGCACAAATCTAAGAGCTGCTTCAAAAGGGGCACATCAGACCCAACTCCTCCCCTTGTAGAAGCCCGATTGTGCTGGTGCGGAAGAAAGACGAGACCTGGAAGGTCTGCATTGATTACATAACATTAAACAAAATCACAGTTAGGAACTGGTACCCAATTCCTCTAATTGATGACCTTCTTGAACAACTCAAGGGGGCCAATTTCTTCAACAAGATTGACCTAAAGTATGGCTACCACCAGGTTCCCATCGAACCGACTGATGTATGGAGGACAACTTTCAAATCTAAAGAAGGTCTCTTCGAATGACGGGTCATGCTTTTTTGCCTAACCAATGCACCAAAAAATTTCATGAGGTTGATGGATGATGTATTGAGACCCTTCACCAACTCTTTTGTGGTGGTATATCTAGATGACATCCTCAACAGGTTTTGAGCACCCTGTGGTAGCACAAGCTATATGCCAACTTGGAAAAATTCTCATTTGTCATGAACAAGGTCCAATACTTGGGATACATTGTTGATGAACATGGGGTACATGTGAATCCATCTAATATCCAAGTCATCTGTGACTGGCCAGTCCCAACCACACTAATCGATCTACGGATCTTCTTAGGACTTGCCAACTTCTATGAACAGTTCGTGTTGGGATTCTCCCATATTGCATGGGCCCTCAACCAAGTGACCAAGGGTGGTGGAAAGGAAAAGTTCACGTGGGGGAAGGCACAACAATAAGCATTTGATAATTTGAAGCATCACTTGTGCTTAGCTCCAGTACTCTCCTTACCCGATATGAAACAACCGTTTGATATTGAGATTGATGCATCTAACTATGTTGTAGGTGCATTCCTCACTCAACATAGTAATCTGGTAGCATACCATAGTGAGACACTCTCAGATACTATCTGGAAATACCCCACCTATGACAAGGAAATGTACTCCATTGTACAAGCATGTCGTCAATGGAAACATTGCATCTCGGGAAAGAGACAATCATCCACACTGATCACAAGCCTCTATAGTTCATACTGACACAAGGGAAGTTGCAGAATGACCACCATCAGAAGTGGTCCACATACCTGCAATAGTTCCATCTCAACATCAAGTATAAGACAGGGAGAACAAATCATGTCACTAATTGCCTCAATCGACCTCCCGTGGCTGCACTCACCACTGTGCTCCATTCCTGTGGGCATGAGGCATCTGAGTGGCCCCAACTTTATCAGCAGGATCCTAACTTCGCCACCACCTATCAGCTCTTGGGTACAGGTGCGAATGTCACCAATTTTCACATTCATGACAAACTGTTATGCCATATGGTCCACCTCTGTGTTCCTGCAAGAAAGCATGCAAAGTTGATTTGGGAGGCTCACTACAGTCGGATGGTAGGACATTTTTTCATGGAGAAAACTTTGGTCGTTCTACAAAAAAATTTTTATTGTCCAAAACTTCAACTGGACGTCAGCAAGTATATCCGATCTTGCAATGCCTGTGCCATTTCCAAGAAAACCATCAAGAAGCAAGGCTTATACACCTCTCTTCCTACTCTCGAGAGGCCTTGGGAATCCATCTTGATGGATTACATGCCTGTCTTTCCGTCCACCAAGAAAGAAAATGATTGTGTATTTGTGGTGGTTGATCGGTTTTCAAAGACGACCATTCTCACAGCCTGCAAGAAGAGCATCACCGTGATAGATACTGCCAAGCTCTTCTTCAAATGAGTGTGGGTCCATTTTGGGATACCACAGACTATCGTCTCCGATTAGGACAACAAGTTCCTTAGCACATTTTGGTCGAGTCTCGGGTCACTGTTGGACACTAAGCTCACTAAATCCACTACCTTCCACCCTCAAAACGATGGCTAGACAAAGGTTGTCAATTGAATGATTATCCTGCAAATGTATAACTCTAAGAATCCGCATACATGGGATGAGAGTCTTCCCTATGCTCAACACAGCTACAACATGGCTCTCCATAGCTCCATCAACCATAGCCCATTTTAGGTGGGGCTAGGATTCCAACCCTTGGGTCCCATTGATGTTGAACTACCTATTACAACCACATAGATAAAATATTCCCATGTTCAGTCTGAGGCCGACAAAGCCACCATATTAATTGAGCAGATTTAACAGATCCTCCAACAGGTCCATGAGATTTTGCAAAAAGTCAATACTAAGTACAAGTAGTGCCATGATCAACACCAAGTACCGCACAGGTTTCAGGTGGGAGACAAGGTCTAGTTACATTTGCAGAAAGAATGCCTTATAGGGCCCCATCATAATCTCCGTCCACTTCCCTATGGGCCTTACACTATCACCAAGTCCATGGGAGACAATGCTTTTGAGCTCAACACTCCCCCCTTCCTTGGCTTGCACCCAATGTTCAATGTGGACCTCCTTCAGCCATATTTTCCACCATTATTGGACACCTCATAGATCATAGAACAATGGACACCAACAGAGATCAACCCTGATTACATGGAACATGCATCCAATGATCAGATAGTGGACACACAGGTCAAGGGAACTCGTTGGCAGAGGATCCATCTTTATCGGGTTGTTAAGGCAGGGAAACTCCTGCACCAAGGAAAATGGCTCACCTAGGGCGAAATTCAACAAAAAATTCCTCACTTGATGGGGGAACTCAACACAATAGAGACCATTGCTTCCTAATGGGGGAGGAATGATCCAGTTGGATATTAGTGGCCACCAACCTATTCCAACTGGCTCCTTTTGACAATTTTAGTTTGGCATGTTCTTCTGTAATTCTTTGTAATTGTGGGTTCTACACTTTTGGGGATGTATGAATCCCTACACAGTTGCCAGGTGGATATTGGTGTCTTCCCACCTAATCCAACTGGCTTATTTTGGAAGTTTTCATGTCAGTACATCTTTTTTTATTTCTAGGGCCGTTTTGGGGCCCTAAACAATGCTTTTTTGGCTTTCCACAATCAAACTATAGATGGAGTTAGAGTTTGAAGAAATAATGTGTAGATCTTGGAAAGACCTTTCCAATGAGCTATCACGCATGTAAAATGGAGGTCATATGCAAAAGTTATGACCCTGGGAAGTTGAGGTCCCAACTTACCCATCGGGGCCCACATAACTTTTGGTGTTTCACCTCCTAGGGTTAGGTTTTTTTATGTCTAGGGTTTTGGCATTCATGAGTAATGTTAAAAAGGCCTCTGGAGCCTCATTATAATGATTTTGCTCAGACGGATGCACGTAGCAACCACATCTCTTCTCAAAGATAACTACACCATTCGAGCAAGTTGTTTTCAATTTTGCAGTTTTACAGTTTCAACCTATTTTATTTATTCAATAGAAGTTATTGTTCACTAGATATTTGTTGTTGTTCTCTGTATCTCTATGTTATTGTATTCAGTCTATTATTTATTTCATTTCGCTCATAAATCCAGATCAGTGTATGACTACTTGGGGGTATTCCATCCATAAGACCACCCTTATATAAGAGAAACATCTACTTTCAATGGTAAACCAGGGAGAACCCAAAGACTTGAAATATTGTCATTGGCAGACTGGCTTAGGGTATAAGACATAGAGAAGGAGAAAAAAATTGCATAATTATTTGATTCAAATGGGGAACCTATGTTCAATGATCATGAGTTTTTCAATGCCTATGTTGGGAAAATGCCCATTGGGATGAAAATGCAATATTTATTATATGAGCTTCCATATTAGAAGCATCTTAAGAATGCCCACTTACTAGATCCCATTCATTTATTCAAAAATGTTTAATCTTCTGTATGGAGGTCGTATCATCATAAAAATAGTGACACATTGTGTGTTAAGAGAGATCTTATTTTTTCAAATACTAAAAAGAAACATTGGCTAAGAAAAGAAAGCAAAAGAGAGGCCAGTGACTAAAATTGGTCTTTTAAAGAAGGTGATGTCTTGTGGATTTTGAAAAAATATGATCTTTTTAAGGAAAAGGATGTTATATTGGGTTTGAAGGCGCTTGCTTTATACAAGTTAACACTACACTATTTCTTCACTATAGAAGAACATTTGTCAGGGTTGAAATCACATGACCATTTCAATCTTCTAAGGGTATGTATGTCGATTACATGCTTGTTTTTCTGCAGTGTAGGTTATAATTTGTTATGTATTCACAGTTTTATGCCAATTAATTTTATACATGTTTAGTTTGTAGTGCCATTATCCTTTTCTCATGTGTGGTTGTGTGAACCATGACTTCCCCTAAGACTTGTGATGTGCCATATCTAGATTATCTGCATTTCTGTGTTGGATTACATCAAAGGAGATACACATGGCTAGCATACCATGGTGGCATCAAGAGATAGCTGAGATTATCTATATGTTTGAGAAGAAACAAACCCTGAATGACCTATTGTGGGAGAGGAATGTAGTTCAAATAACACATGTGATTTAAATTTTGATTGCTTGTTCCAATAAAGATGCCCTTTAAGCTATTATTTTGGCCAAGTGTATCCCTGACATGCATGAGATTCCATTTGGAATTGTTCGATTGGGCTAGTGATATTGGGATATGTTAACCATTCTTTACTGACATCATTCAAACAATATTCCATTATGAAGGAGAGTGAAAATAGGGACCTTTCCTCTTCACAATTCCAAGAGAGTGCATTTTCTACTACATTCTTCTTTCCGTTCTTATAAATTATCTCATATTCATATTCCAACATTTTGGTGACCCATTTTTGTTGCTTGGGGGAAGAAGTCCTTTGCTTTAGGAAGTGTTTCAGGTTGCGATAATTGGTTTTAATATAGAAATGTTTCCCTAGTAGGTATGGACACCAAATATCCACAACATGAAAAATAGTCATCATCTCCTTTTCATAAGTTAATTTTCCCATGTGCCTCTCACATAATTGTTTGTTGGTGAAAGTTAGTGGTTGTCCCTCTTGCATGAGTACTGCTTCAATGCCTTTACCTGAGACATCACATTCCAAGACAAAGGTCTTAGTGAATCTGAGTAGAGTGAGTATTGGGGTTGTAAACATAACATTCTTCAAGTCTTGGAGGGCCCATTTGTGACATCATTCCAATTGAAATCATTTTTTCTTAGAAAGGTTGTGATAAGACTTGCAATCTTACCATAGTTCCTTATAAAAAAAAATTAATAACCAGTGAGACCAAGAAAAACTCTTATAGTTAAAATATTTTTGGGGCAAGGCCAATCTTTCATTGCTTCAATTTTCTTTGAATCCACATGCACATCATCATGACTAACAATATGGCCCAAATATTCCACTTTAGATACACCGAAAGCACATTTGGACCGCTTAAGAAAGAGTTGATGATAAACAAGTAGTTGTAAGACCTAATCCACATGGGTGACCTGGGCTTCCAAGTTTTATTGTAGATTAAGATGTCATAAAAAAAGACAAGGAAAAAATGATGTAGAAATGGTTTAAATATTTTGTTCATGAGACTCTGAAAGGTGGGAGGTGCATTGCAAAGGCTAAAGGCCATCACCAAATACTCCTAATGGATTTCAAGAGTGAAAAAAATAGTTTTAGGAATATATGCCCCCTTCATGTGAATTTGGTGATATCCCAAGAGAAGATTGAGTTTGGAAAATAATTCATCACCCTTGAGCTCATGAAAAAGGCCATCAATGATTAGACTGGGAAACATATACTTGACTGTAAATTTTCTTAGAGCTTGAAAGGTAGGACACATGCGCCAAGTGCCTTCTTTCTTGAGGACCATGACAATTGGTGAATAATAAGGGTTGGTACTAGGGTGGATGACACCAACAATTAACATCTCCTAAACTATATTTTCAATTTATTTTTTTTTGGAAAATGGATGGAAACACATGTGTAGATTGGGGGGGAGGCTACCTGGTATGAGCAAAATAGAATGATTGTCCTCACCTCGGGAGGGTTGTAGTCCTTGGGGAGGTTTAAATGCATATTGGTGTTTGGACAAGACTAACTGCATGTCAAAATGAATGGATTGAGAAGGTGTCTCAAAGGATTGAATGGCATGGAATCAAACCACAATGCTTGTATGTCTCTTTTTAAGAAGCTCTTCCATACGATGGGAGATGATGATATTTGGAGAGTTAGTTATAATTCCTTTGAAAGTGTAGTGATGCCCCTCCTATTGGAAACTCATGTATAACCCATGGAAATCCATGGAGATGGGACTTAATGTCCATAACCATTCAACACCCAGGAAAATGTCATAACCACCCATTTCCATAGCAAACATGTGGGTTTTTGGGAAATAATCACCCATTTGAAGCCTCACATTTTGACAACAACCACCACATTTCATAGAACCTCCATTAGCAATCATGATTTGGAAGTTGTTCATAGGATGGATGTAGCAATGGTTTTCTTGGGCTACACGTCGATGAATGAAGTTATGGGTGCTACCATTATCAATTAATACAATGACTTTGTGATTTTTGATGTAGCCAATTATTTTGAGGGTTTGGGGAGAAAAAAGACTGGTCAAGGCATGCATGGAGATACATGATTCAACATCCCACAAATTAGGATGGGGAATGTATTCAACAAAGTGATGAAGGACCTCTAAGTGTACAATTTTAGCTTCATCATCAAAAATGTCCTCCAAAATGACCATAAAGAGTTTTTTCTCCTCACATTTATACCCAAGGGAATATTTCTCATCACAATTGTAGCAAAGACCTTTAAGTTGGTGTTCTATAATTTTGGCTCAAGTTAAATTTTGGATCTTGATAAGTGGACAGGATTAAGAGGGAATGGTTATGGGGGCATGATAGTGGGATGAGGATAGGGAATAAATGGGGTCTTTTTAATTTGAGAAATCACCACCTTTTGGGCTTCCTAGGTTCTTTTATAGGATTCCAACCAAGTAGTAGGATGAGGCATTAAAAATTGTGCGTGTATCTCTTCTATCAGACCACTAATAAAAAATTCCTTAAAAAAAGTATCAGACATCCCTTTGGTGTGGATGACCAACTACTCAAAAGTGGATATGGAAAATTCAACCATGCCAGAATGTTTAAGCTTTGTAAGTCATTCCAAATAATGAGTGTTTGTTTCAAAGCATGCATAGAGGTCTAATACAAATTGGGTCCAAGAAATATAACCCCCATGGTATTTATTTTGTGATTTCCACCATTGCTAATGTTTAGGATCAAAATATAAGATGCCCACTTGAAGTTTCATTTAGTCATCTATGATGCCATGCAGGTAAAATTAATGTTTCACCTAAGTGACCCATCCTGTTGGGTCAAACCATCAAATTTATCGAGACTGACTTTAGGATGTTTGTGTCACATGTTAGTCATCTGATCATGAACAAGTGGGGTGGAGTAATGCCCACTTCAATTGAATGATCCAACCCCTTTATTTTGGGAAGGTTGGTCTAGTCATTGATAACCCAAGGGTTGTGAAGGGAGGATCCGATTATGCATCGCATGAGTTTGGGAATCTAGTCGAGTAGTGATTGGTTGGCTAGCTTGTCATGCATGTCATCAATATTATACTAAGCATAGGAGTGGCTGTGGTCTATCTTGTGTTGCAACTCATGACACAAAGTTTCTAGAGTGGATACTTTGTTGGATAGATCTATTCCTTGAGTGGTATCCATAGAGATGGGGGTTCACAGAAACAATTACTAGAGAGTGGTACCAATGTGATCAACACTGCATCTTAGGTCATTTGAGATAGATGTCCGGTATTGGTGTGAGTGGGTCCACAAAAAATACTCACTAGAGAGTGGTAACATGATTATTAGCTTAGTGCATGGATTCTTTTGATCTAGGCCTCAAATAAGGGTGCAAGCAAGACCTACAATTTTTTTTTTCTACTCTTGGTGAAGTTGTACTCTCGCATGAATATTATTGTGTTGAAAAATTCCCTAATTCTCAATATGGTAATTTATGTTAGAATTTGGAAGACTAGCAATATATGACATAGTTTCTAGAGACCCGAGGGAAAGGGAGTGCCAGGTGCTATAACTATTTGATATATGTGCAGGGTCCAACAATAGTACTCAACCCAATCTCTTAGGGAACCAACTAAGGAGGCTCAATTATACCCTTAGTTGTACTACTCAATTACCTAAGTAATAGAGAGTAATCTTCTTGAGTGTTGTTCTCGGTGCACTAATGCAACAAGATGGTTGATTTCCATATATAAAGTTGGATTCAAATAAATTAGGGGACTTATAATATACTCAAGGGTGCGTGAAAGTGAAATTTCATATATAAGTTCTATCTGATGTAGTACAAATCATATATATATATATATATATATATTAAGGAGAATCTAATTAAGATTGAAGTGAAAGACTCATTCTTAATAATGATTAGAGGTAGTTTAAAAAATCAGAGGCACGAAAATAGACCGGTGAGAAGGATAATTACCTTTTGATACGTTTCAAAATTCTAGTCATGAAAGGCTGATTTCGAAAGGATTTAAAGAAATAAATTTCGCAATTCTTTGAAGGATCAAGGTTGGAACAATAATTTTTTTTACGACTGTTAGAGAAGAGTTAACAATTGTGCATTAATCAATACCTAGGCTACCAAATGCTAAGCAACTATCCAAAATCGAATTGTAACCATCAAGTAATTCCACCATAGACCAATTCATATCATAAATGCACAAGTGTTAAAGAATATAAGACTGCTACATAAGTGTTAGCAACTTCCAGAAGGATTTAAGGGAAAATGAAGAGCCGAGATATGTCATCCATAGTAGCTTCGCAGTGGCGTGAAAGGTTACTGAATTCTCTCATCTCTATCTTTAAGCTTAAATAGAATGGTACTGTAAAAATCAACGACGTTCATAAGGAAATATATGCTAACAAAATGTTGGTTCTATGGTGAGTTAACAAAGTGTTGAACCATCCACTGAGACTCCAAAATCAAGTAATCCGCCCTAATTTACTAGCAACATAAGATGGTAAAGGAAACATAACATGAAGACAAGAAGGTTCAGTAGAAGAAATACAACCTACCGCGTTCCCAATATATAACATGTGGATAAGATTTGATTATTTAAGTACCGATGGAGTGTCGAGTAGAGAACATGATCACAAAAGGAACTGAATTAGAAACATGCTTCCTAGTCAAGTTCCGGTAACACTAGTTCTTCAGTTGCATGGCATCACTTTTAGAGGGAAAAGACTGGACATAGACCCAGGTAAAAATTGGTGGAAAACTACATGCCAGACTTAATTTATCAAATAATAATAACCATGTAACTCTTGTGTAACCACACTTACCTCACCGACACAAGGCGATAAAGGAGAACCCATGAATCAGTACAAGTGTCGAACTTTTTAGCAATGTAGGCATCAACACACACCTACCAAAAGTTAGACCTTGATCAGTTAAAGTTTTAACGTTAAATTAACTAAGTCTACCAGAAGCGTAAGTGTTAGTTTGTTAATGATCCTATCGCCGACGTCGTGCAATTAGGAGTAAGTCATTTATTTTCAAGAGCACTGTAAGCACTCATTCCATACATTTTTATTTATGTGGCTCAAATCAATATTGTGTCTTTCCTTATCCGAGTCACTAAACAACATCATAGTTGTCTTGTGGAAGCCCAAGCACTGAGAAAGCATCCATATACAAATTCCAAGGGGTCAAGGCAACGCTCACACATAGAAGGGTACAATCTTAGAGAAGCCTCGAAAGACCTAAGTTTACTGACACAATTAAATCTAAAAGAAAGAGCTTGTAATTATTAGAAAAATATAAGGAACGAAAATGACATGAGTGAAAACCAAGATTTGGTCTCAAAATAAATCCCAATGCAAAATAGCCACAAAGACAAGATCAAAGAAAATTCAGGGAATGCTTGTTTTAATTGCTGGGGAAAATAACGATATAGTTGTCAACAACGCCATAATATTTCACCTAACAATCAATATCAACCCTAAACTAACTGCACTACACAACGATGAATGCATGATATGCCTATGATTGATGTACATCTTACAATATAACTTTTGTCAAAAACAATAATGCAACAATGATTTACATAAACATTATTCGCCAGATCTCCGCAATCTCAACCAACTAGAGTTTCAAGAAATCTCTCATAAGTTCTTCATAAACATTTGTTTCATATTAGAAAACTATTAACACACACGAATCAGAAACACATATTATCCATACGATTAAATATTCTTTAAATTTCAAGAGAATCTATCAATATTCACCAATACACAATACAATGGATTTAATAACATATACGCCTTTACCAGGCCCTACTTTACTTGCAAGTGGAACCTTGACAAGGAAAAAATTTACGGAATAATTTTTTTTATGATTACTTAATCTCCCAAGCTTAGACACAAATAGATTGTTATACATCATAATCAGTGATGGAATAATGACTACAATGGATCTAATTTAAGGTTTATAGTGAATATTGGAATCGATACAATTTCATCAACAACTAAAATAAACATTATAATTTGCTGATTTATTACGTTTGCCCACAAAAGACAATCATTCCACGTGCATTAGATACACAAAATCAGTTAATAATTAACATTGGAAACTGAACTTTGCACAAAAGATTCTATTAAAAATCACTAAATGTTAAATACCATGACAAGATGAAAGACGATAGTTGAGGATGTTCTTCAACTTGCAAAAATTTGTGCACGTCCTTTCACTTGAAAATCAACGACTTCACTGGTACCTTCCAACCAACGCTAGGGGTAATCTTCTTCCCCTTTAGCCCCCCTGAGCTGCAAAGGGGTCACACACATAAAACTCATATCTAAAATAGCTCAAGCTTGCCCTCGCAAGGAGAGGCTTCCACCTCTTATGCAAATCTTGTAGCCCAACTCACACAAGTAAACTAGTCATGAAATTTTTTGACAACATTTCAGTCATCCAATAATAGGGTCCTTTCCTCGCTCTTCCTTCTTTTTATAAGAAAATTTGTCTTGACACTTGTCAATTCATGCATAATTAAATAATTTTTAATAATTTAATTAGATATTATTCATCCTCAACACATGTCACACTTCCCTCCAGTTGCACATGTTTTAATTTCTTTTAAATAAATAAATTTTGATTTTTTCCTCACATCTTCAATTAGTTTCTAGATTTTCTCATAGTTGTCGCTTAGTTCCCCAAATTCTCCTTTATTGTGTCTCCTAAGTAATTCACAATTGGATTTTGATTAGGAATCTTCTCTTAGTTAGGATTTAGAGTCTAGTTCGTCTTAGGACTCTAACTCTAAGTTGACACCACAATTCCTCATGAATTTATTTTAATTAATTTTTTTATTTTTTTTTAGCACACATTGTGCACATGTCTTAAATTTTATTCTCCCCTTTTAGATTTTATTTAGTCTAATTTCCCTTAGACCCATTTCTAGAGAATTTATTTAGGCATAACAATTAGACTTAGATTTATTATGTTTCATGTTTATAAATTAATATAAATTAATATTCTCTTTTCTATCAGTTCCAAGTATTTGTTTTATTCTCTATGGTCTTCTAGGTCTTTATTGACTTATCAATTTTTATTTATGCGACGTTCCCTTCAAGATGCACCTATGTGATCCAAGGGTGTCACTCACCATTTTTTTTGTCGTCCGCCTTTGACTTAGTTTGGAAGTTGTCTGACGCTTGGAGTCAATACTCTACTTGTCGACCTTGTGTGATACTAAGGGCTTACTAAGGAATAAGGAATCCGCCTTATTGCATGCTCCTCAGAAATCCTCGTGAGCGGCTATCTCAGTTTGCCCTCATGGCATCGTGAACCTCTCAGGAACAAGATAGTCGTTAAACTTCAGTTTAGGTCATGGCGGGAGTGCTATTAGGCTGTGACAAGGATGATGCCATACCTCTCCCTAATCTATCTGATATCTGTGTATGACCCCTTTACTCCATATGTGAGTCGGATTAGCAAGCATCACCATGCCTACATCCACAGACAAAAATAATATTAATAACTCTCATACATGAAATCCATAACTAAAATCATCATCATAACACATGAGTAAAAAAATAAAATCAAGTACTCATAATCAAAGTCAATAGTCCACTCCCCGACTCAATCCGGAGTCCAAGGAATTCTGTCGATGCCATCAACATCCTCATCTTGTCATGTTTCCTGGACACTGAGGAAACCTCATCATAATACCTGTCAACGATGTACATCAATATTAATAACATAAAAAATTCAATACTCAAATATAGTATACTATTTAAATCATAAACCAATTCAGATAATCATATAGTACCATGTTTAGCCAGATCACTTGCATGCAAGTGTCCTCAAAGAATAATCAATGTTATGAAAACGTGGTCAGTAAAATATGGATTTTACATACACCCCCTCTTTTTTAAAACTTCATCCCGAAGTTTTTACAATCTAAAATTGAAAACAATAAATATAATTGCTACTAATCTATATATCAAACTTTCAAAATAAATATGGAAACTGTTGACCCATTTCATGTGCATCCTCTCAAGTGGCAGAATGTGGACTATAACTATCCCACTAGACCTTGACCCGATCGACCAATCGATGTCGTATCTGTCCAGTGTGATGGTACAGTATGCAGATTGGCTCCGCTATGTGAGCACCCTTGTCCGATGCATGTAATGAACTCAAATCAATAGCATGTGACATATTGAAATATAATGACGTAAAACTGAAACATGAAACACATCGTGCATATGCCTCAAAGAATTAGGTAAGTTTGGTCGGTAAGCCACGAGTCCTTTCTTCTCTACAACCTCGAAAGGTACAACAAACCTTATAGAGATTTTGGCGCCCCTTCCAAACTCAATTGAACTCTTATGCAGATTCACCCACAAAAACACTTTATCACCAACCTCATAACTACAGTCAATACGATGCACATCTACATAACCCTTTTGTCGATCTTGCACTTCCTTAATCCTTTTCCTTATGGTTCGAATCTAATATTCTATTTCCTGAATCACCTCTGGTCCCACCAGGACCCTATGTTCTAGTCGATCCCAACTCAAAGGTGTCTGACATGGTCATCTGTAGAGAAACTAAAAAGGTGCCATCTTTATCAAACTCTAGTAACTGTTATTATACGCAAATTATACCAATGGCAAAAATTCTTCCCATCGTTTATGTTGATCCATTACATACATTCAAAGCATATCTTCTAGAATTTGATTTGTTCTTTCTGTTTTTCCATCAGTTTCAGGGTGATATGTTGTACTAAAATTTAACTGTGTGCCCAAAGCCTCTTGGAAACTAGTCCAAAAACGTCTAGTGAATACCGATCCTTGATGATATATTATCCTTCTCGGTACACCATGCAATCTCACAATTTCATTAACAAAAATTCTAGCTATGTCAGGTGCTTGGTATGTCATACGAATTGGAATAAAATGTGCACTTTTCGTCAAAGTGTCGACAACTACAAAAGTATAATCGTGTATCCTTCCCGTTAATGGAAATCCAACAATAAAATCCATCGATATGACTTCCCATTTGAATTCATGAATTTCATGTGGCTATAATATTCCCGCTGGATGTCTATGTTCATCCTTCACTTGCTGACATTCAAGACATCTCACCACATAGTTAACTATATCGGTTTTCATTCCCTTCCAAAAGAATAAAGGTTTAAGACATGCCTTCATTTTCGTGAGTCCTAGATGGGCCATATACATTGCTCGATGAGCTTCGTTAAAAATTAAATTTCTCATTTCGTCATTTGGTCGTACATAAATTCTGCCATTATATCTTAGTATTCTATTATGGTCCAAAGGATAACCCTCATATCTAGGTATCATCATGGTATCTTGTCCGATATAGTCTTTTAATTCCTTGTACCAGTTGTCATCCATTTGTAATGCTAAAATATTCTCTCGAAGGTTCACTTTTAGTGGTATTACTGAGAAAATGCATGGTCTTCGACTCAATGCATCCGCTACTCTGTTAATTGTTCCTTTAATGTACATGATATCAAAATCATACTCACTTAGAAGTTTTGACCAATGTCTTTGTCGTGCATTCAAGTCACTATGTGTAAAAATATGTTGTAATCCATTATGATCAGTTTTCAATTCAAAATTTTCATCCGAACAGGTAGTGTCTCCAAACTCGTAAAGCATAAACGATCACTAGTAATTCCAAATCATGTGTTGCGTAATTCACTTCATGAATTATTATTTTCCTTGAATTATATGTGATAAATTGACCTTATTGCATTAGTACTCCCCCCAGTCCTTTCTTGGATGTGTCTATGCATACTAAGAATTCCTTCTCCATATCAGGGACCTTCAATATCAGTGTTGTTGTTAGTAATTATTTAAGCTTCTGAAATGATTAAGTGCAGTTATCTGACCATACAAATTTCTTATTCTTCTTTTGCAATTCCGTAATTGGATTTGATATTTTTGAAAAACCTTCGACAAAGCGTTGATACTAACTTGATAATCCCATAAAATTATGTACTTCTTGCACACTTGTCGGTGCTGGCCACTCCATAATAGCCTCTACCATTACTGGATCCACAATGATACCTTCTCCTGAAATAATGTGTCCCAAATAGTGAATATTTCTCTGATAAAAAGAATATTTCGACAACTTTCCGTACAACTTGTTTTCTATTAAACACTGCAAAACTAATCTCAGATGTTCATCGTGCTCCTCTTTTGTCCAAGAGTAAATTAATATGTCATCAATAAATACCTGTACGAACTTGTCCAAGTATTCACATAATACCCTATTCATTAAACTCATAAATACAACAGGGGAATTTATTAATCCAAACGGTATTACAGTAAATTTGTTATGTCCAAATCTTGTCTTAAACGATGTTTTAAGAATATATTCTTCTTTGATTTGCAATTGATGATACCATGATCTCAAATCTATATTTGAAAATAATGTCTCCCCCTTCATTTGATCAAATAAGTCATCAATCCTTGATAACGGGTATTGATTCTTGATTGTGGCTTTATTTAATTGACGAAAGTCAATGCAAAGCCTTCACGATCCATCATTCTTTATTAGAACAATTACTGGTGCACCCCATGGTGATACACTTGGATGTATAAGTCCAAAATACAATAATTCCTTCAATTGCATCTTTAACTCTTGCAATTCAGGTGTCGACATTCAATATGGCTTTCTTACAATTGGTCCTGTTCCAGGTTTTAGATCTATAGTAAATTCAAATTCTCTTTTCGGCGGTATACCTAGTAGTTCCTCAGGAAAAACATCAACAAACTTTGATACTACCAGAAAGTCTTCCAATCCTTACATGTCACCCTTTTCATTAAGAGCTAAAATGACATACAACTTACATCTCTTGCACATATTTTTCTATAATTGTAGGGAAGTAATAAATATTAGTGACACTCCTTGGTTTCTTCCTACAATTACTCTACTCTGTCAATTAAAATTAATCTTTTCATCTTACAATTAAGTGTCGCATCGTGAGATTCTAACCAATCAATTCCAATCACAATGTCATAGGACCCCAAGGTTGTAACAAAAAGGTTTACACTTGCAACAAATTCACTCAAATTAATAAGACAATCCTTAACCTTTCCTCCAACTTTTTGTTTGGCTCCAGATGCCCATTCTACATATCTAAACTCGTCTTGTTTGACTACCTTCACCTTAATTCTTTTTAGCACAACACTAGAAATGAAACTCTCAGTAGCTCATGGATCTATTAATATACTAAATTGTTGATTTGATATCGTACTTGAAGTCTCGAGTACTATAGACTGATGCTTAGCTTGGTGGTTAATCACCAATGCATGAATCTTATGGGCCTTGCCCAAATCTCCAATTTTTGTCTGTCTTGTTGATCCAGTAGTTCTCTCCTTTTTGATGGGACAATCTCTTTGATAGTGGGGTTCTCCATAAGTCCAACATCTGTTCTTAGGGCCGGTGTTCCTAGATCTAGAAGAAGAATCTGCTAGTCTAGGGTTTTGAGGTCATGATTTGTTCTGGAGAATGGATCTATACTGCTTCTATTGTTGAGGATGGAGTGACTATTGTTGTGGTGTTTTGTATGAAGTCCTTTGATTATTATCCTGTTTGCGCAATGTAGAAAATTTTCCCCTGGGTGTATCACGGTGCCCAGAAGTCCGTCTAACGAGTGTCTGTTGTTGCAACGCTCTAAGTGGAGCCTGTCCTATTTGCATGGAAGGATTCCTACCCTGACCTCCACTGTTAAATTCCTCCTAAGTGATAAAATATTTATGTATTGCATTGTGCAAAGTCTGAGGCATCAAGATCCTCACCTTAGCATGAATGTTGTATTGAGACCAAAAACAAACTTATTCACCTTTAAATTTCCAGTGTTAAGATGCAGAGCATATCTGAGAAACTCCATAAATATAGCCTCATACTCAAGTACTATATGACTTCCCTATCGTAAAACATTGAATTCATTAAGCGGACGCTCAATGAATTTATCAGATAGGTACCTCTCTCGAAGTCGATCCTCGAACAATTCCCAAGACATGTCTTCAATGGCTGTATTCAGCTGTGGTAAGAGTGTCTTCCACCAAAGAAGCACACTCCCTTTTAGCTGGAAAATCGCCATGCAGATTTTCATGTTGGAGGTATAATAACGCAATGCAAAACACATTGTCGTATTCTCCAACCAAGCTTCGGCTGCTAAACCATCCGTGGAACCCCAAAACTCATAAAATTTTACTTTCTCATGTTCTCTATGAACGCTACCACTAGTTACACGAGGGCGTTGTGAACCCTCATTGGGTGCATATCCTCTCCCTCATCATGATCAAGGCGATTTATCAGTACCTATGACATCCTTTGAAAAGACCTCATCATACCCATAACATCACCCATTGCAACATGATCCTGCTCGGTAGTATGCTCTTCTCCCTGTGGAGCAGATCCCTCGGGTGTGGGTGTACTTGAAGGATGCATACCTCTTCCTCCCGCACCTCGACGTCCACTCATTCTTCGTCCTCTAACCATGATACCTGCCATAAGAATTTCAAATTAGATTAGTGATATATCTTAATGTAAACAAAGTGCATTGGAAGACGTAATGAGTCCGATGTCGCAGAGTAGAACCTTGCTTTGATACCATATGTAAAGACCCTCCTTAAACATAAAAAAATATGTAAGAAAAAATAACTGATCAAATAAGAGATCAACTAAGAGTAAGTGATTTCAATTGCAATGTAAAGTACATTAAGATAATCAAGAGTAAAAATTAATGTTTTTTTTTTACGCAACCAATTTTATATCATAAACACGTAATTTAGTAATACATGATAACTGCAAAATACAAATTAGTCCACGATAACATAAGGATATGACACTAAATTCAATGAATTTTTCTAATAACGGAAGGGGTAAACATTATATATACCTTACCTTGGGGTTGCACAACTTGAGCAATATTTTATTTATGTTAAAAACGTCGGTCTTAGTTTATTTTCAATAAACTCGTTAAATAAATCAATGAATGTCAAATTAGTAATATACCAGTCATTAACATAAATCATTCATGTAAAACAACCATATCTATTCATTATTTCCATTCCACATTCCATTCATATATATATATATATTAAGGATAATCTAATTAAGATCAGAGTGAAAGACTCATTCTTGATAATGATTAGAGGTAGTTTAAAAACTCAGAGGCGCGAAAATAGGCCGATGAGAAGGATAATTACCTTTTGACATGTTTCAAATTTCTGGGCATGGAAGGTCGATTTCGAAAGGCTTTAAAGAACTAAATTTTGTAATTCTTTGAAGGATCAGGGTTGGAACAATAAAATAATTTTACAACTGTTAGAGAAGGGTTAACAATTGTGCATTAATCAATACCTAGGCTACCAAATGCTAAGCATCTATCCAAAATTGAATTGTAACCATTAGGTAATTCCACCATAGACCAAGTCCTATCATAAATGCACAAGTGTTAAAGAATTTAAGACTGCTATAGAAGTGTCAACAACTTCCATAAGGATTTAAGGGAAAATCAAGAGCAGAGATATGTTATCCATAATATCTTTGTAGTGGCGTGAAAGGTTACTGAATTCTCTCATGTCTATCTTTAAGCTTAAATATAATGGTACTATGAAAAGCAACAATATTCATAAGGAAATATATGCCAACGAAGTGTTGGTTCTATGGTGAGTTAACATAGTGTTGAACCATCCAACGAGACTCCAAAATCAAGTAATTTTCTCTAAGTTACCAACAATAGAAGATGGTAAAGAAAACATAACATGAAGACAAGAAGGTTCAGTAGAAGAAATATAACCTATCGTGTTCCCAACATATAACATGTGGATAAAATTTGATTATTTAAGTATTGATGGGGTGTCGAGTAGAGAACGATATCACAAAAGGAACTAAACTAGAAACATGCTTCCTAGTTGGGTTTTGGTAACACTAGTTCTTCAGTTGCATGACATCAATTTCAGAGTGAAAAGACTGGAAGTAGAACCAGGTAAAACTTGGTGTTTATCTACACGTCAGAAATGAATTATCAAATAATAATAACCACGTAACTCCAGGGTAACCGCACTTACATCACCTACACAAGGAAATAAGGGAGAACCCACAAATCAATATAGGTGTCGAACTTTTTAGCAAGGTAGGCATCGACACACACCTAACAAAAGTTAGATGTTGATCAATGAAAGTTTTAATGTTAACTTAACTAAGTCTGCTAGAAGCGTAAGTTGCTGTTTTTTAATGATCCTATCATTGACGCGATGCAATTAGGAGTAAGTCATTTATTTCCAAGAGCACTATAAGCACGCGTTCCAATTTTTTTTATTTATGTGGCTCGGATCAATATTGTGTCTTTCCTTATCCAAGTCACTAACCAACATCATATCCATCTTGTGGAAGACCAGGCACCAAGAAAGCATACATATACAAATGCCAAGGGGTCAAGACAATGCTCACACATATAACACCAAGGAAAAGCTTACATGTTAAGATGTTAATACTTACGGTCTTAGATAAGCCTCGAAAGACCTAAGTTTACTAATGCAATTAAATCTAAAAGAAATAGCATGTAATTATCAGAAAAATATAGGGAATGGAAATGACATGAGTGAAAACCAATATTTAGTCTCAAAATAAATCCCAACGCAAAATAGTCAAAAAGACAAGATCAAAGAAAATTCAGCGAATGTTTGTTTTAATTGCTAAGAAAAATAATGATATAGTTGTCAACAACGCCAAAATATTTCTCCTAACAATCAATATCAACCCTAAACTAACTGCGCTACACAACAATGAATGCATGATATGCCTATGATTGATGTCAAGCTTAAAATATAACTTTTGTCAAAAACAATAACGCAACAACGATTTACATAAACATTATTCGCCAGAGCTCTGCAACCTCAACCAACCAGAGTTTCAAGAAATCTCTCATAACTTGTTCATAAACATTTGTTTCATACCATAAAACTACTAACACACACGAATCAGAAACACATATTATCCACATCAGATGTAATAACATATACGCCTTTACCAGGCCCTACTTTACTTGCAAGAGGAAACCTTGACAAGGAAAAATTTACGTAATAATTTCCTTTTTGATTACTTAATATGCCAATCTTAGACACAAATAGATTGTTATACATCATAATCAATGTTGGAATAATGACTACAATGGATCTAATTTAAGGTTTATAATGGAAATTGGAATTGATATAATTTCGTCAACAACTAAAATAAACATTATAATTTGTAGATTTATTACGTTTGCCCACAAAACACAATCATTCCACACGCATTACATACACAAAATTAGTTTATAATTAACATTGGAAACTGAAATTTGCACAAAAGATTCTATTAAAAATCACTAAATGTTAAATACTGTGACAAGATGAAAGATGATAGTTGAGGATGTTCTTCAACTTGAAAAATTTGTGCACGTCCTTTCGCTTGAAAATCAACAATTTCATCGGTACCTCCTAGCCAATGCTAGGGGTACTCTTCTTCCCCCTTAGCCCCCCGAGCCACAAAGGGGTCACACGTAGAAAAATCAGATCTAAAATAGCTCAAGCTTGCCCTCGCAAGGAGAGGCTTCCACCTCTTATGCGAATCTTGTAGCCGAACTCACACAAGTAAACTAGTCATGAAAATTTTTGACAACATTTTAGTCATCCAATAATAGGGTCCTTTCCTCCTTACTCTTCCTTCTTTTTATAGGAAAATTTGTATTGACACTTGTCAATTCATGCATAGTTAAATAATTTTTAATAATTTAATTAGAGATTATTCATCCTCAACACATGTCACACTTCCCTCCAGTTTCACATGTTTTAATTTCTTTTAATTAAATAAATTTTGAATTTTTTCTCACCTCCTCAATTAGTTCCTAGATTTTCTCTTAGTTGTCCCTTAGTTCCCCAAATTTTCCTTTATTGTGTCTCCTAACTAATTTACAATTGGAGTTTTATTAGGAGTCTTCTCTTAGTTAGTATGTATATTCTAGCTTTACTTAGGACTCTAACTCTAAGTTGACACCACACTTCCTCATGAATAATTTCTTTTAATTAAAATTTTTTATTTTTATTTTCATGCACACATTGTGCACATGTCTTAATTTTTTTTCTCCCCTTTTAGATTTTATTTAGTCCAATTTCCCTTAGACCCATTTCTATAGAATTTATTTAGGCATAACAATTAGACTTAGATTTATTATGTTTCATGTTTATAAATTAATATTCTCTTTTCTATCAGTTCCAAGTATTTGTTTATTCTCTATGGTCTTCTAGGTCTTTATTAACTTATCAATTTTTTATTTATGTGACATTCCCTTCAAGACGCACCTACGTGCTCCAAGGGTGTCACTCGCCATTCTTTCTGTTGTCCACCTTTGACTTAGTTTAGAAGTTGCCCGACGCTTGGAGTCAGTACTCCACTTGTTGACCTTGTGTGAGACTAAGGGATTACTGAGGAATAAGGAATCTGGCTTATTATGCGCTCCACAAAAATCCTCATGAGCGACTGTCTCATTATGCCCTCACAACATTGTGAATCTCTCAGGAACAAGGTACTCATTAACCTTCAGTTCGGGTCACGATGAGAGTGTTATTAGGATGTGACAGGGATGCTGCCACACTTCTCCCTAATCTATTTGATATTTGTGTATGACCCCTTTACTCCATATGTGAGTCGGATTAGCAAGCGTCACCATGCCTGCATCCACTGCAAAAAATAATATTAATAACTCTCATACATGAAATCCATAACTGAAATCATCCTCATAACACATGCGTAAAAAAATAAAATCAAGTACTCATAATCAAAGACTATAGTCCACTCCCTGACTCAATCCAGAGTCCAAGGAATTCTTTCGATGCCATCAACATCCCCATCTTGTCATGTTTCCTGCACACTCAGGAAACCTCATCATAATACATGCCAATGTTATACGTCAATATTAATAACATAACAAATTCAATACTCAAATATAACATCTATTTAACTCATAAACCAAATCAGATAATCAAATAGTACCATGTTTAGTCGGATCACTTCCACGCAAGTGTCCTCAAAGAATAATCAGCGTTATGAAAATGTGGTCGGTGAAATCTAAATGTTACATAAGTTCCTTGAAGCCATGCATTTATTATTATAATATTTGGCATATTTTGTCAGATATTATAGTTCTTGCCTTTGATTGCACAATATTTTTGGTTTTTTTCTTGGCTTCAATATTGACCACTTTAAGATACCATTGGGGTTGCATTTATCAAATATGAAGCATTTGGAATTTGTCACTAGCTTCTTTTTATTCTATTTTCCGATCTAATACTCCAATTTTTTCCTTGTAATACTTAGTGATAAGTGAGAATGAATTGCTACATTGTTTTCCTTGCATACAATTGTTGTTTTTTTGTTTTCTATTGGTGAATTTGTAGCATCCAATTATTTAAATGTGACTAGTGGATTGGGAGTAGTTACTGATAATATTGGTTAGGGAATGAAATTGCAGTGTAATTTTCTTCACTAGATGACTTGAATGGTACATAGATTGTTAACTAGTTCTTACTATGCTTTTTCAAATATTTAAGCCTTCGGATCTAGATCCTGAGGTGGTTAATGGTTTTTAAAAGTAGAATGCTTCCATGGTGAAGGATCTCCTAACATTAATAGGGTGTGGAGAATTGACACATAATATAATAGGTTACATGCTTCTTCATTTTCCATATAATGGTATTCAATAGATTACAGGGTGTCTTTAAAATCTAGAGTCCATTGATTTGAGGATTTATCAGAAAAATAAAAAAAAGTTTTGCGAACAAAAAGTTATTGTTGTCATAGTTAAGTTGCATGTCAAAATAGTTAGTTGTGAAAGTTATATAAAAATAATGGGATGCCAATGTGGAAATGTAGTGAGGCTTCAATTCTACCAAGAAGTTTATGTTGTCTTGTGTTGAGGCCCTCAACAAACCCCAGACCTTAAGGCTTGGGGACCCTCCAAAATTATTAAATCCTTACTAACCACATCTTATTATCCTTGTGGCTTAATATTTTGATGTGATAGGTGATCTCAAATGATTTAAAGTTATTTGATTGGTTTTCCTTACTCACTCTATTACTTGAAATGCGCATAAATGTTAGGGGTGCCTTGGTGAATGATTAAATGCTGGTATTCACTATGATATTGATGTCTTCACATGAATGCATCTAACTCACCAACTAATTGTGCTAATGATGGATGACTTGGTGAATTCTTAAATGATGGTATTCACTATGATCTCTATGTCTTCTCCTAAATTAATCTAACTCACCATTGATTGTGTTAATAATAAATGAATTCTCTGACTATCTTGACTTGAATGAATGGTTCATTATGGGTGTTGTATGCTCTTTGGGTTTTACTTCTTAGTTAATTTTTTTTATTGCTAATTGGGATGATCCTTTCTTGCTACTTCCTTTGATCCTCCTTTTCTTTAGGTAAGGTTGGTTGAGTAGATCTTTTTTAGTCCAAGGATGTAGCAATTATCTTGTTTGGTTAAGCATGATTTTGGGTTCTTGCATTGGTACATTGATGATTGACATGTCTCCTTGTTGCACTTTCTTTGGTTATGAGCAAGTTGTGTGAACTTTTAATCATGATGATCTTCTCTAGTTGCTTTTCTAAGTTGGGTGCATGTATCCTAAAGTGATTTGTTCTCATTGGAAAATTATACCAACATTTGTCTTCTTATTTTATCTAGGCCTCTTTTATGAAATTTTCCTTTGTTGGTTGAATGGTCAATTATTTCTTTTGTAACATACCTAGAGTATATTTTCAAATATCGCTAGCGTGATTGGATTTTGAGGGTTTCGTTCTATAAGGTGTCCAAGGTTAGAAATTCGTGGTATTCGGGAGGAGACACCCAAAAAATACAACCATGTTAAGGGTTGGTGTGGCCCAGGTCGGGTACGATCCCCAACTGATTTTGATGGCTTTGATGCCCTCGGGTCATGATTTCTTAGACCACAGGCTAGTCCCGTAGGCAATGGACACACTAGAAAACAAAAAAATATATACCTAGAGTATAGAACCCATATGTTATAATGTATAAAACATTTTGTACTAAGTAGTCATATAAATCCATTATTATAAATTTATTATATTGTAAATAATGATAGTTATACATTTTCCCAAAAGCACATGACTTATCAAACCTTAAGTTTATTGATACATGTTCATTGTACTCAATCAATCATCACTCTCTCTCTTATAATAATAATAATAATAATAATAAAATAATAATTATTTAATATGGATATATGAGATTACTTTATGCATTCAAGATGTTCTCTTCAATTGGTATCAAAGTAGTTGTTTCACTAACCTGTGGTCAAATGGTCAAAGTTATTTTTCTAGTAGAAATACGAGACCGATGGTCCATCCTTCAAGGAATGATTGGGCAAAAAATCACTTTCAGAAATAAACAATCCAAACCCCATTTAAAAATAGAAAAGAAAAGGGAAGAGGAGAAAAAGAAGAAAAAAAAAAGGAAAAAGTTCTG